>VNWY01000751.1:0-30209 GCA_009869845.1 Pseudachorutes palmiensis | reverse complement strand
AGGAATTTCGTGGCGATAAGAGGAAAAAGAGCAAAAAAAGTGGCGTGGGTATGACTCATCGGGGGAGAAAAAAAAAGATGGAACACCAACCTTAAATCAGTCTCTGGACACGTGTAAACTAAGATTCCAACTCTGTTTGGTTACTTATTATTATTTATTATTATTTATTTATAAAATGCATGACAGCTTACAGCAAGAACAGCCAAGCTAACAGAAGAGCTGAGGCAGAGGAGGGGTGAACAAAAAAAAATTGTACCAAAGGTTTTTGATTGGCCCAAAATTTCCACTCACAGGCACTACACATTGCATGAACTTGGAAGAGTGTTTTAATGTAACGGCTGATTAGATGGTCGTAATTTGGTTTAAATGTAATATGGATGTAATGAGTGACGGTTATTACATTAATAAATTGATTATTAATAATTTGTTTTTGCCCATAGCTGGTGAATGACAAGAGGCCTGTTAAGATGTCTTTTTCCCTTGCCGAAGTGGGACAAAAATTCAACCGCGGGAATTTCAAGTCTTACACATTTTAGCCTTCTGAATCCACGTGTGTCCAATTCCAATTTAATTTTTAACGACACATTTTCTGCACCAAAATTAATTGATAATTGAGTGATGAGTGCGAAAAAGAATCGGGTATTCACACCTTCTCCCTTATCAGTCAAAGGCAATCGTTCACAAGAGAAAGGCAGAGAACTAAAGGGGAGAAAAGTAATCATCAAACAAGAAGGGAAATGGTATGAAAGTTTACCAGAAACAGAACCAGAATTACAGGTGAGAAAGCACAATCACGTCTTTGTTTTCATGGTTTTTTATGTATACCATATGACAGCATGTTACAATCTTTTTTGTAGGACGGAACCGAGGAAAAGCCCATCACACGAGAAGAAATCTCGTCACTTCTAACAAAAGCAGAGAAGCTGTTGAATAATGATACCGAGGCCTATAAAGCAAGTAAGGAACAACTACGGTTTTTTAGGATTGTGAAAATGAACTTGACTGAAATGTGTTTTTGCAGATTGCATGAGGGGAGACAAGCGCGGAGATTTCTTATGGATGGACAAGATTATGAGAACCGGAACTCTTCCGGACAAAATGGCTGCTTTTGTGGTCAGAATTCAAGACTCTCCTGCACACAATCTTCATTGTTTCCAGCAACTCATTGGAATGGTCAAAACTCAAGGGAAGCAACAGTGCCTAATAGCTGCAGGTATTGCAAAAAAAAAGATTTTAGAGTGTAAAAAAGCCTTAAGTTTTAATGCTGTGTTTATTTGTCTGCTTTAGATACTGTTCGGGATTTGTTCATAGAGGATCTTCTACCACCCAATAGAAAGTTAATTCCGTTTGACCAGCGAGGTACTCGACTTCGGACGGCAGGGAATAAGCTACTCATAATGTGGCTATTTGAAGACAAATTGAAAGGCCACTACCGCAATTTCTTGGAGGCATTACGACGAATGTCATCGGATACTATTGAGAAAGTTAGAGGGAAAGCTATTTCTATTATTCATCAGCTTCTATCCAGCCATCCGGAGCAGGAACATGTAAGACTAAGCGGCACATCTCGAATCTCCAGTTTTGCTGGTATGAATTACTTACTTACCATTAACTTTGTTTCAGATTTTATTGCCTCTACTCGCAAACAAGTTAGGAGATCCTGTGAAGAAAGTAGCTTCCAGATCGTTGTTTCACTTGAACAAATTGCTAGAAATTCATCCTCAAATGAAGGTCATTGTTGTTGACGAGGTGGAGAGACTACTCTTCAGAAATAATATTGGAAAGAAAGCTCAGTACTACGGAATATGTTTCCTCAATGGGATTCGTGTGTTGGGAGATGAAAGTTCAGTTGCGATCAAACTGGTCAAAGTGTACCTAGCATTCTTCAAAGCTTGCATCAAAACTGTTAGTTTTGAACAAAACTCATGAACACCAGTTTTTAATTGAATATACTTTTTACAGGGTGAAATCGACAGCAAAATGATGAGTGGACTCCTGAATGGAGTGAACAAGTCTTTTCCCGTTGCCAGAATGGATGGTTATGAATTCACCGAAAGCTTGGATACTTTGTACAAAATAGTTCAGCTTTCCCAGTTCAACATTGGCGTGCAGGCCCTTGCTCTTTTGCTTCAAGTGACGGATGTCAGTAGCAACTCCAAAGAAGCAGACAGGTAATGAAAGCTTAACAAAATTAGCTTCAATTTTTAAAACAAATCTTTGACTGCAGATACTACCGAGTTCTATACCGGAAGTTACTGAGTCCAGAAGTAGCGACTACGTCCCATGGAATGCAGTTTTTAAATGTCATATTCAGGGCAATGAAAAAGGACAGTGTCCAAAATCGCGTAATAGGATTCAGCAAACGATTGCTGCAGGTAATGTGCCAATGAAATTCATCAATTAGAATTTTAGTTTTTGAATTCCCTTTTAGTTATGCAATCACTTGCCACCAAACTTGGCATGTGCCATTCTCTTCCTCATTTCCGAAGTTTCCAAGACACACAAGGGAATCGTCCTTTTAGGAAATACTCCTGTCACACCATCTCCAGTTGTCGAAGATGATCAAGTGAATTCAGATTCAGAACCTGAAACATCAGAGGAAGCAAATAAACAAAACTGTAGAAGGAAGTTAATTGACATGGATGCCCTTGCAAGGACAACAAACATGCAATTTGATGCTCCACCAGCACCATCAGAAAAGCCAACAGGGAGCGTCACTTCGACAGTTTCAGCTTCCCCTGAGAATCCACCAGTTGAAAATTCTGACGACTGCGTTGAAATCAAGGAAGAAAAATTCATTCCTTTGAGTGAGTACGATCCGAATGCACGGAATCCTTCGTTCTGCGGTGCTGAGTCGACCCTTGCCTTTGAGCTGAGCTCCCTCAGTCAACACTTTCATCCTAGTGTTGCCCTGTTCAGTTCAACATTGCTCAATCGTATGCACATTCAATATGATGGGAATCCACTCAAGGACTTTACAGTGGGAAGATTCCTGGAGAGATTCGTCTACAGAAATGCAAAGCAAAAAAGGGTTAGAGTTTAAATGAACGGTTTTCAACGAAATAATTTCATTGGAATTGTTTATTCTACAGGTGCCCCAGGAATATCAACCTCAAGGCCTGAGAAACGTTCCTGTGAACTCTACTGCTTATCTGGAGTCATCAGAACAAAATATCCCGATTGAGGAAAAATTCTTTTACAAGTAGGCAAACCATTCTCAGTTTTTTGTCATGCTTTTGAAACTTTTTGTAATTTTTAGATACTTCAAAGACCTGTCGGCGGGGAAGAAAAAGAGTCGAAAGGAGCCTAAAGATGAGGAGCTGAGTGACGTTGAGAGTGTGGACGATGATGAGTTTGATGAGATTCTGGATGGTTACTTCAAGTCCCACAATGAACTTGGTGGTGGCGATGACGAAGAAGAGGAGGAAGTAGATTTTGCTTCAGAAGTGAAACCAAAGACGAAGGGGAAGAAGCGAAAGTTGGAGGAAGATGAGTCTGAATCCGAAGATGACGAAGAGGAAGCGATTGACTTTGACGAAGGGGATGACGACGCAGATGAGTTGATTGACCTGGACGATGCAGTGGATGAAATGGACGACGAGGGAGAGGGAAGTGATGACGAGGACTTTGAGGAGTTTGGTGGTCAAGATTTCAAGGAGAAACTGAAGGTAAAACTAGGACAAGCGCATGCGCAGTAGGGCTATTAAACATTTGTTTTTGTATTTGCAGTTGACGACGCAGAAGAAGGTGAAGCAGAGGAAGGGTGAAGATGCAATGTTTGCTCCAGCAGATGAGTTTGCAGAGATGCTTGAGTCGAATGCTGATTTTGCCTTCAGCGGGTCCAACACATTAATCAACAAGGACAATTCACGTAAATTCATTTCTTGTTTAATTCCAACACTATTTAATTGGCAATTGGTTTTTCCAGATGTGAAGCAACTCAAATGGGAGACTCAGAGAGATCGGTGGGTAAAGGGCTACAAGAATAATTCCAAAAAGGGATTCCAATCACAAAAAGGAAAGAAAAGGAAGTTTACAAAATAGGGGGAACTTGATTTCATGCTAATTCTGAATTATACAAAATTAGGGAAATTAGTTATTTGGCGTGTTTTTGACTTCAATAATAAAATTAGTTCGGTACATTGTGTCTAAATCGCAAGAATTACAAGAATAATTATTCTTTTTGCGTTAGCTAAACTATAGTTATTTTTGAGAGATTGGAAGTAATTCTTATGCTAATTAGTTGGAGTAGTTACTTGAAGGTAAACAATCACAGAGTGAATGCAGTTATTGAGGTAGGGAACACAGAATCCCTTAGTTATTTCAAAAGAAGAAAAGGCATAGAGTCTACAATCTAAAATAGAGATCTGCCAAAAATAAATTAAATAAAAAAACACTCACTTTTAAAATTCATAATGTTGAACTGTAGTCTGAAATCTAAAATCTAAAATCAGCTCCAGCTGGTTTAACTTTGGGTAACGAGATCATGCGTTCTTCTCAAAAATAGAATTAATTTCGAATTCCTTTAGTCTTCTTTGCTTTTGGTGTGAGGTCGTTGATACCTTCATCGTTAGTCTCCTGTGGCTTCTCTTGTGTCCTCTTCGGGCCACGATGGCTTCTTCCTCCAGAAGAGACATGGGAACCTTGGGCTTCGCTACTAGCCATTGGCTGGGCAGTCAGTTGAAGCGTTAGTGCAGCATGGTTCAGCTTCTCAGTTTCCAGTATTGCTATGATACTCTTCATCTTGAAACTCCGCAAATAGACATGCACCAACTCCATTTCATCCCCTCCATTCCTTCCCTTCTTGCTGTTCCCATTCATGTCCATAATTCCGACGACGTTTCCATCATCACAGTTTCCCTTTGCTTCGAATAGCTTCACTCCTTCCCGTGCAGTATATTCGAATTTGGAAAGAGATTGGATCCAGCACTTGACCCAGATGATGTGCAGAATGGGGATATTGCCCATCTCCTCCCAGAAGCAAAGGCCGTCAAAGAAGCGTAGCAAATTGGCGTAGCAGAAAGGATCTCGCGTGGGGGACTTGGCGCTGAATCCTTCGCTGCACTTTTTCATCATTGTAGTCAATAGGTCTTTGCTTATGTCCAAAAAGTCCTTGTGGATCTCTTCATCAAGTCTAGAAAATCTGTAACTGAAATAAAAAAAGGAATGGTAGACAACTTCAACCAACTAAAAAGTGCGGAATTAAAGTGTAGCTTCTTACTTGCTCACCACCTGGGCAGCGTCTGACCAGCATTTCAACGCCCCTTTGAAATCATCGCGACAGTAGAGATAAGTTGCGTATTGAGTGTAAGGGCGAACATGCATGTTCTTGTAGCGATCTTTGTTTACGAAAATGGCTTCTTCAAATAGTTCAGCTGGATTCTTCTTTCCCTGTGTGGGTTGGATGTCTTCCAGGTGGGCCAGATGAACCATTGCCTGTAAACGATCATAATTTCTTAGGACACTCACATCGGTTATGAAACGGAATGTCATGTTTACCATTGGGTATTGCTTCAGGTAGTTGCGCTCGTACAACAGCCAAAGCAGTTTTTGTTGAATCACAAGCATTTCACTGGATATTCCCCCATTAATCGTTGAAGCGTCGATGGCAACAACAAGTGCGGCAACTTCAGTCTTCCTGTCGCAGACAATCGGAAATCCTTTTAGGTAAAGCCAGGACGAATTATCTTCAATTGGGAGTCCACGCTTATCTTCGATACCTTTCCCTAAAAAAGTACAATTATAAATTGTTATAAATTTGGTTCAAATTAAATACAACTGTCAGTACCAAGCCACGTGACTTCGGCAGTGCTTTTATGCTCTCCCTTTCCAAACGAGACCCACGCATGATCTTCAGACAGGACCAAATGGACATCAGTCAATCCCAATAACTGAGACCCAGCCACTGCTGCTATAGCTAGGCCAAAGCTGTCTAGCTTCTTACCTGGAAAAGGCAGGTAATTAAAAAATTTACATATGCATCATTTGAGACATTTAAACTTTTACATTACTTGTCACATATGAATACAAGGTCTGGAGATGTGGTTTATCCGACGAATAGTTCCTGGATAAATTATCCCAGAGGATGTCTGAAACATGCTTAATCAGCTCCCTAGACGTTCCTTTTGGACTGTGTCTAGAGTTCACGAGTAGTTCCGTGTTAACTGCGGAGCGGAGCAGGGCCTTGAAATTGTCACAAAGGGCAAGGACAATGTCATATTCCAACAGTGGGAAATCCTGCCCCACTTTCACATGAAAACCATCGCCATTATTCTCTGCCGGTGATTTTGGTTCCAAATCTAAAACAAGTAGAGACCCTGTAATTACTCCAATTATACTTAATTATATATAATAACACAACTTACTGTAATCTACTCTATTCTTACCTTTACCGTAATCTGCAGCTTCCGGGTTCTCTAGTTTTGGCAATTTCCCAACACCAGGATGTTTCTTTCCATCGGAATTGGCATTTGACAAAGGTCGATGGGTTAATGAGCCTTCAACGGCTCCAAGAACGATTGAAAGCAATACCAAGTTCGGCTGCTCGTTTGCATCTTCTTCATTCCCATTGATGTACTCGTTTTCAATGAAGGTCAACAGGCCCTTGATCGTTGAGATTGGGAAGAGACCCTTCGATGAGGACTTCATCAGTTTACCCATTGTCACCCAAATCCTCAGTATTCCCTTCTGTGTTCTGTACAGGATGTGTTTTGAGGATGACGATTGGAACTCTGTCAAATGACAACCTGTCAGTGTGATTAAAATAAGCCTGTCAATTAGTTACCTTCTGAGTAAATCAATTACTGATGAAATGGTGTTAAAACTAAAGTCAATTTATCTGAAAAATCAACTGGAAAATCAATTGGAATTTTTCGTTGTGGATTTTGTGCGTGTCAGTTGGAAAACTTGTGGGAAAATTACCAACCCGCCTAGAAAAAATCAGGGGAAAAAGACACAGAATTTTGGAGAAAACAAGCAGCTTTCTCCGACGTTCATTTTCTAATGATTTAATTAATATCATTAAACCGATGCAATTAACGGTGATAAATTATGCTGTTATGGACGTCTACCGCCAGTATCTCGTGTAGCTTTTGTTCCTTGCCATTGCCTCCCATTCCATTTCCATTGTTTCCAATCATTTCCAATTAACCTCCCTGGAGACAAGTCTGGAAGGAGGTATGCAAGCCATACTTCTTGATGAGCTGAGCGTTGGTTGACAGGATGCTGGCGCAAGGGCAAGAGGATTTGGAAGTCGTATTTGAGACGCTTCCTCCCAGCCTCTTGTCACCATTAGTCACCCAGAGTCCATTAAGATAAAACTAGATATGAAGTGCACCGTCAGTTTCATCAGCGTCATCATCGTCATCTTGATTGTAGGGACACTCGCTGTTCTCATTCTAGTCACGATCCCAGGTAAGCACCAAAGATCTGCAAGGAATTGCAAGGTCAGAGGAATCATTGATCATGTCCTTTGGAATTGAAAGGATCCTGCCCCAGCACTTCCTTTAGATGCGATGAGGACAACCAATGCCTGGACAAGCGATACTTGTGCGACGGGAAACAGGTACCTTTAACCTCTTACGACATTTCATGCTGACGTAGGAATCTAATTATACTTTGCATACGTTGCATACATTGCATACAATTCTCAGGATTTTCACCTTATTCAATGTCATTTTGATGCAGAATTGCCCAAAAGGAAGTGATGAACTGCCACACCGTTGCAGTGAGAAATTTTTTTTTTTACTTGCTTTCACCGCTTTCTTTCACTTGAACAAAGACACTCCTTTGCAAGGGTTCTTTCGTCGTTATGGCTTTCCCAATTTAGCCTTTTATTGATGTCGACAATCCCAATGTTTCCTTTGTTCAAATGCAGTGGACTTGACCAACTGGAATCAGTCTGTGGGTCATGTCATCGGCTCCACTCGTAGTCTCACTACGATGGAACCAAAACCTGACGAAAGTTCATGCTGTAAGTTCATATAGAAATTTACGACAACTGATTGACACGAATGGTTTCAGTCATCGATTACCCAGAAGACTGCCACTGTAAATCTGGCTACAATGTCTTCTGCAATGGTTCTCACTGGGACAGGATCAACTGGTCACTCTTTGACAACAAAACAGTGTCGCTGTGAGTTAATCCAGATTCTAATTAAATGCAATCGCGTGTCAAATTGAATGACTTTCTAGATTATTTGAAAATCTCCTGACTGGTGACTGGATAGAAGAAAACTCTGCCGATCTCAGTGGACTGAAGATAATGTGAGTTTTAATTTGCAAACTTGCTTTATTTATTCCAAGTGCACGAGTGAGGGAATCCCTAATCGAGGTTGCTAAATTTTTTACTGAATATTTGTCCCTTATTCTATTATTGAAGCTCTAACTCCAATCGTTCGTCGCGTGCGTATTTTTTCTTGTTTGCGTTAAAGAGTTCGATTAGGCTCTTCATGTACTTGTCATGGTACTCGTCAACTTCTTCCTGCGTAGGGTTCTCAATCCTTGGGACTCCGATTGGCTTCCCAACAATTGTGTGGATCGGAGTTCTGAATGGCAACAGGCCCATTGTGTACTGGAAGATTCCACGCCCATGGAAAACCGGAAGTGTAAATCTAAAAATTCGCTTCACTTGGTTTTGAATTTTTCTCATTTTTGATTTGTCTCCGATTGGTGATAAATAGAACACTTCGTTTTCCCCAAAGGAAATGACAGGCACGAGCGAAGTCCTGCACAAAAAAAAACAAAAGTCAAAACAAGTTTTATTTTGAAAAGTTGGGATTCTTACCCATGTTTTAAAGCGATGCGAACAAATCCTTTCCTTGATTTGATTGTGAGTTTCATCGTATCCGGAACGGCGTCTATGGCTTCTGCTGCACCGCCCACGACAATCACAATTGCATTCCCAGACCCTCCCTTTGTTAAGACGTATTCGATACTCTCCTTCTCGGCACTGATGTGACCCCGAAACAGGGAAAGTTCACGATGAAAAGGAAACAAGAAATTAATGTCAAGGGTGACTAGTCTCGGCATTATCCCGGGGAAGAGTTTCCCAAATCCAGTTCCGTCGGTGGCAAAATTCCCGAATGCTCCAGTGGCCAAAATCCCATGGGGGTGGTAGCCAAAAATGTAGTTTTTCGATGGATCCAAATCCGCTGTTTTTTCCAGAGTGATTGGGAAGTATTTCGCATAGTATTTGTACACGGTTAACTTCCGGAACCAAGGGACCAATCGGCCACCTACAGAAATGAAAAAATGCTCAAAACTCTTAAAAATTAGGAACAATTGACAGTTTTCTCACCCCGCCTGCATGTGTGTCTGTCGTAGTAAACCCATGCCAAGTAGCAAACAGAGAAATAATAGTATTCTGTAAAGAGTCCAAAGAAAATCAGAAGGTATGCGTAGATTCCGGTGAGAAATTCGAGCAGTGCAAAAAGCACTGCTAATGTCTGGAGTCTTCTTTCAAGTGGGACGTTGAGAGGTGCAAATTCCAGGCCTAAGAGCTTCATCTTTGGTAGGAACTGGAAGAGTGTGAACTTATTCTGTTGATTGGATTAACTGAAGCCTCACTGCTTGCATTTCAATTTGGAAGTTTATAAGATGCTTCCCTCTTGAGTGTGCAGTGTATGGTGGAGGATATGCGCTGCATACTAAGATATTACAACATCCTGGACCCCAATTAAGTAATCATCCAGATATGAAAAGACTAGACGCTACTTCAATAGTTTGGAGGCCATGGCCCTGAACTCTCCACTCCTTGAGTGAGTGGACTCTTGTCGGTTATACGGAGGAAACCCTATGTTGACATTTGAAAAGAAAATCAAAATTTTGACAAGGTCAGGGAAGATTATGATACACTGGGCCACTCGTAAAGTTGGGAAATACTTTTGTAAGAATAAGAAGAAGGAAGCGTGTCATCCCTTTTACATGGAAGAGATGAACAACCTTCTTTTATTCCAAAGAAATAAAGAAGGTTAATATTTGAAATGCAAAGTGATCCTGTTTATTCCTGTCAAAGAATTATGAGTCAACGGAACTCAAATGTAAAATTAATTTTACAGAAAAATCGAAGACAACCCAAACATGCGGACGTTTCCACTCGAGTTTCTAAGAGACAAGGCAAAAGTCAATTGGCTGTAAGGGCTTTACGGGTTTTACAGGTTTTATGAAAAAATGAAATTCCTTGTGTCACTAAAGGTATCTGGAGAACAATGCTCTGGAAACATTGCCAGCAGGTGGTTTCCTTGGGATGAAGAAAGTACGCTTCATTCTGCTTCAGAGAAATCTTCTCAAGCATTTGGATCCTGATGCGTTCATTGGACTTGACGCACTCGTCACACTGTAACTTCGACCTCAATTGGGGTGTATTTGGTCATGAATTCGTTTTTGAATTTCAAGGGATTTGAGTAATAATCAGATCGTCCTGGAAAGTCTTGATCAGTTCCGAGGAATGCCAAACTTGAAAGAATTGTAAATTCTCAAAGCTTGCTTGTTCTCCAAGCAGAAACTTTGCTTTCACTTTGCTTTCACTTTGCTTTCACTTTGGTTTCTTTCTTGTAGGAATTTGGAAGACAATGAAATTAGCGCCATTGGGAAAAGAATATTCCGTGAATTGCCCAATCTCCATGAACTGTGAGTTGGAAACCGGAAGTTGTAATTTTAATTCCAATTAATTTAATTGAAGGAACCTGAGTGGTAATCACATCGTTAGAATTGACTCGAGAGCCTTTCGTTACAACAACAATCTAAAACAATTGTGAGGAATTGGATTTATTACCTTATTTGGATGGATTTAATTACTAAAGTGGAAATCCTTGCAGGGACATTTCTCGCAATCAAATTGTAGAATTGGATCCCCGCCTCTTTGACGGACTGAATGAAACCCTTTTGAAATTGTGAGTTTAATTGTTAAATTTAATGGACTTCTGCCATGGCCAGTTGCCTATTCCCAAGGGCTCAAATTGAATTAGTTTTCGTCCTTGTTCTAAAGGAACATTGGAGAGAATCCAATCCAATGGCTTTCTCTTCCATTGTTCAAGTCCATCTCCCACCTGGAATCGCTGTAAGTTCATCCCATGGAACTGTAAACAAGTCATTAATCAAATTAATCTAAGCAGTAATCTGATCGGTTTGGAATTGAAAAACATCGACCTTCAAATATTTTCTGTATTGCCGAAACTCAAGTTTGTGTAAGCTCAAATTACTTCAAAACAAACCCCACTTTCTCGGATTTGATTAAAATTCTTTCATTCATTAAATAGGCATTTCACGAAATTCGATTACTGCCAACAAGTCCCTTACTTACAATGCAGGACAAAAATACATGGTACACTACAAAGGACTAGAAAATAACCTTCGGAAGGCTTTTGTAAACTTTCTCTTTCAGACACATCGATGCAGAATTTATTGAATGGACCGACGATTCGGGTGACCATTTGGATTGTCGCTGCTTTTAGCCTGATTGGAAATGCCCTCGTCATCAGCACCCGGTGGAAAACAAACAAAGAAAGCAGGATTCTGGACGTGTTCATCAAGAACTTGGCCGGTGAGCAAAAGATACAAGATGAAGGTGGATTCGTAACTTTTGAATTGGCGGTAGGTGCTGACTTGTTGATGGGCGTGTACTTGGTTGTGATTGGTGTAAAGGATTGCCAGTATCGAGATCACTTCCACTTCTACGCTTATTCCTGGTATAACTCCTTTGCTTGCACAGTCAATGGAGTCATTGCCATGATCTCATCCGAAGTGAGTCAAAATATCAATAAAGTGGGCCATAATTAACATATCTGCCACTAGGTGTCACTCCTGATCCTGACCGTAATGTCGCTTGAACGGTACTTGGTCATCAGTGGACCATTTTCGTATAAGAAGTTGACCCGGAATTGGGCTATAATTTCGATGGGGCTTCTCTGGACATTCGTTATTGCACTGGCAGTCACTCCAGGTGCCCATTGCGTAAACTGAAGCTGAATATTGGGATGTACAACTGTAATTTTGTGTTAGCTCTGATGTGGAGGTCATCTTACTCTGGGAATTCTGGACTTTGTTTTTCTCTCCATCTCCATGACCCCTTTGCCATTGGCTGGGAGTACAACGCTTTTGTCTTTATCGGGGTCAACTCCTTCTGGTAAGAACTTCTCTTCAAATGAAAGTAAATTACAATTTAGCTTCCATTCCAGCCTCGTTTGCATCTCGATCTTTTATGGACGACTCTTCTGGGTTGTGCGGGAGACGAGTTCATCGACCCCAGTGGTGGCCAAGGACATTGAAATGGCAATTCGCTTCTTCTTCATGGTTCTGACGGACTTCTTCTGCTGGGCACCAATCATCCTTCTCAAACTGGCTGCACTAAAAGGATACAGAGTACCGGGTCAGAGTTCCTTTTAACTTCTACTCTAGAATAAAATTCTGAACATAAGTTGCTTGAATTCAGATTCTCTTGTGGCCTGGATGACGATTTTCATTGTTCCGTTGAACTCTGCGATCAACCCCTTGCTCTACACTTTTTCAACTGGAAAAATCAGGATAAAAATGTTTGAGAAATTCTTCGTCACGAATACCACTGACGCCAGGAACCCAAACAAAAACCTAGAGTCCATCGGTAAAGAAGCGACTAGTCGTAATTAAAATTCAGAAAATTAATTGTTTCGTTTTGCACCAGAAGCGAGATTGATGACTCGTGAAGGAACCGATGATTCTAAAATCAATTCCTCCCTTGACTGGAGACACAAGAATTCCACGGGTTCTTTTGACCAGTCAGACGCATTGACTCTGACTGGAGGACCAAGGATCAAGTCACAGCGACAGGACAGTGGAACAAGCAATGTGTCAGACGGGGATTCGGGCGTCATCCCGATGTAATTTATTTCTGCAGTGCACAACAATGTTAATATTCTGTCTATGTTGTAATTATCAGCATGTTGCAATCATATTACTCCATTGCATTATTACTTAATTGGAACCAGTTTTGTGAAATAAAGTGAAATTCGGTGTACTCTAACTAGTTAGGGCTGTTCCAAGTATGAAAATTCTACTTGCAAGGAAACAAACTAGTTTTATAACAAACTCAAGGGCAAAACTGAAAATTGCAATAATTGAACATGTTACAAATACAATGAAAACTGCAACTATGTTTGAATCCAAGTCTAACGGCTTAAAATGATTAGCTTTCTTTGCAATATGAAGCGTTCGAAGCATTCTACTGGTCTTGACTCTTTCCCAGAACTGAATTATTCCGGATGCTTGTATTAGTTGCAATCTGGAGTGTAAAATCCCATCGTCCCAGTTTTGCTTTTCAAGTAAGAACCCAATTTGTTCGGTAAAGATTGGATCCTTTCCAATATATGGCGGAGACTTCCCTCTGTGTTTTATAGTTTTAATATGCATTTTCTGTAACCCTTTCCCTTCCACGTCAACATAAATTGTCTTGTCACATTTTAGGATTTCCTGTTCAAAGTCTTCATCACCAGACGGGTTCAGAATCAAACTTACCGCACTTGTTTCATCCACGTGTGTGGAGGGTAGTTTCATTTTTAGGACAAAATACATCCAATACTCGACACTTTTGCGATCCTTTGGTGACAGCGTTGAATAGTTCAGAAAAGTCAAGTTCTTATTCCAAGTATTTAGTGAATCCATGTGCGGCTGGTTACTCCGAGGCTCTGCTGTCCAATTTAATGAAGCTTCATTTGTATATGGAACTAAAGTACTCCGTAATTTGCTTAAAATGCTTCTGAAAAGTTTGGAATTCTTTTCCAAAATATCAAACAGACCACAAAACCCAAGTTGTATCTGCTTTTGCATTGATGATTTCATTAACAGAAAAAATGGATTTTGTTCCAAATCCCTCCGTGAATAATTGAACCGCGTAGTTACATGGATGTCGTAATTAACGGCTTTGTCACAATATCCATAACTCCATTTTTCTACTCTCTTGTTGATCCCTGGAGGAAGAATCGAATAGTTGTTTTTAATTGCATCTCCAAAGGTTGTCAGTCTATGTGGCATCAGTGGGGCTGTAAGGTCAGTGGTGACAATTCCTTTGTAGCAATTTGAAATAACAATACACATGAACAGGAATATTATGAGGAAACAATTGAAACTGGTTTTAGAAAAGAGTTTTTTTGAAATCTTGTAAGGATGCTCAACTAAGGATGAAAAAAGGAGGAGCCAACTGCACCCAAATGTTTTATAAATACGTTGAAACATGTTCAGTAGTAGAACCAACGCTATGAAACAGAGCACAATTGCAATCCAGAGATCTACCTGAAATGGTGCTGTAAATCCCCTGAATGACAATGAACTCTGGATGCTGTCACAAGTGAGGAAATTATATTGCCGATTTCCAACACCAAAAAAGGTATAAAGGTGACCAACATGAGCATTAGCTTCCTTCCAGTCGCTATACACGGGTACAGCCGCTTCCCTGTATTTTCTGCATGGGATGGATTCAAAGAAAACGTTGTTATCATTCCCCTTGTACAGTTGACAAGAGCAACCATAGATTGGTCGGATTATGCCTAGATCTCTACAATTAGTTTCTTGACCTTTCTTCGCACCCCCACCGCACCATATAAACTCCTTGAATTCCATGGGCAAACCTTGAACAGCATCGGAATCCATTCCGGTTTGAATGACAGTTGAATTGGAATATAGTTCGGTGACGACGTGAGACATTATAATCAAAGGCAGTGCGCTTTCAACATGTATTATATTAGGTGGGAAAGAGCTTAGAGTACCTCGTTTGATACACCGTGGGTAGTTGTCAAAGTCTCTTAAAATAAGGACAAAGTTCATGTCATTGCATTTGGACAGGAAATTATTTTTGAAATTCGACTTCCAGTCATCCCACACAGGTTTTGCAAGGATTTTGAAACTGAATTTGCAATAGATAGAGTCATAGTAAACACTTAGAAAAGACTCTGTATTTGTGCGTTGAATTGTATGAACAAATATTAGAGGCGATGCAAGTCTTAGTTCGGGGAATATTCTAACTCTAAATGGTTCCGAAATTATTTTTTCCATGGCGCTCCCATTGTTGGTGAATACATGAAGGTACATGTGCTCTGCATAAACGAAGGTACCCTCCGAACTTTTGGGTAGGACGAGTTTACTACTTATTAACAAGTCAGAACCTAGTGGAAATGTTATACCTCCCCAGTTCTCCATGATGAAATCTCTGACCAATTTGAAATCGGTCCTTGTGTCACTGAGTAAAGCAATGGCAATGCAATTGTACCTTTGGAGAAAGTTGAGAGAATTATTAGGAGCAGCACTACGATCTAGTTTGTGGTAGAGCCAGTAATTTGTTTGTAATTTCAAATGGCTGTTGACATCAAATTCAGGTACCGCGCTTAGGTTCGACAGGGTTCGTGGAGACTCAAAGCTCTCCAAATCCACCAAATTGTCCCAGTTGCTCCATAAGATGTGAATACTACATTCCCTGTGCCTCCAAAGCTCAATGTTGAGATCATATTGAACAATACTTGCCACCAAATGCATCTGAATGAAAGCTACAAGCGCAGCTAGGATATTCATGGTACTGCTTGGTTGGAAAGATGAGTAATAAAGGGAATGTCCTGACGATGCTACAATTTAGTACTGAATGCGGTTCCACTCTTGAATGTTCTGAAATACAGTTTCACAAAGTTTAAAGTACGGAAGTATTTTGAAATATTCATAACAGCACGACTATCGGTGTCTTTGACAGTACATTAACTAATATTTTAAGCAGTCTTACCTGCCAACTCCGAATGTGATTTCTTTCTTCGTGTTAGGAAACAACTCCAGATATCCAATAGGTAAAATTGTCGACCTGTTGGTCAGATGCAATAAGGATTCCCTACTGTGATATGGATTGTGATGTTTGAAATGTTTTTCCAGAATAAAAGCCTTCCTATCCACCACGGTCTGGCGAAACCAACTGGCACCGAAAGTACTTTTCCATAAGTAATCGTTTGAATCGATTATTTAATTTTCTTGTTTTGTCGTCCTGTTAGGAAATGCCAACCTTCGTGGAGAACCATTTGTTCTTATAATGGTAGGGTAAAATGCTATGAAAGTAGATTTCTGAGCATATCGTGCAGCTAAGTATCCATAGATTCATAATTCATGTGTAACTATCTGTCTTTGTTTTCAACAAAATGGAATGCAGCAGCGATCCATCCATGCCCTGAGTGCGCAGTGGGTTGTTAAGCTTTTAGAAATAAATTCTATTCAAATAAAATCATTCCATGCTGAGCCAATAATTTGGTAAACTTTAGAACTTTCCAGAACTATGAAGTAGTTGTTTTTCATTTGTATTTTATTCATACTGTTTTTCAAGGTGAGTTTGGGCTATGGATTTTACAATTACCAGCTTATAAGAATTTTCAAGTATTTTCCCTCGATGAGACAAATGAATATTTATAACTGAATTTGTTAACGCCATAACATTTATTTATTAATTGAGAATTTGAGTTCTACAAGAGCAATGTTCAATTAGTGTCAAATTGTGAATGCATGTCGTTATTCAACCCTACGGAAATATTTGTGCGTTGTTCTTTTGGAATGTTGACTGCAAGAAATTGTTTTTGTCTCAGTAATTACACCGACAATATTCACACTTTTTCAATAATCCAAACAAACTTTTCTTGAAGCTGCGCGTTCCGCCCTTGGCATTGTGCGCACATTTACAATCTGCATTACAAGTAGATTCTGTAGCACATACGCCGGCTTTGATCAAATCAAACTGAAATCTGTCACATCTCTCCGCCTTCCTGCTTGCTGCCAATGCGCCGGCTGTGTATAAGATTATAAGAAATGAATTAAAAGGATAAAGATATTTAAATTTTGTTTTACCGTCGTTAGTTTCATGGTCTGAGCAAATGCAGTAAGGAACGCCCTTTGCGTCATGAGTCCAAGTTCCCTTGTAGAAGCCATGGATGCAGACGCAGTCGCTGTTGCACTGCCAAACGTCATTGTGAATGTGAAGGGCGTCTAAGATGGGCTCCAGCAACTCTGCGCTCCCAAAGTCCTCTGCGTAACTGGCAACACACTGGAGAGCGTATGCTGTAAAAGATTGAAATTTAATTTATGCATGCTTGGCTATGTTTATCGTTTTTCAACTAACCAAAGGCGCCTCCAACTTTGCTTTCGGCCTCGGGTACAACAGAAGTTACCAAAAGAATTGAAAATATTAGTGTCAAAATCATTCTTAGTCTCTTAATTGATTACTAGATGAAGAGAAGAAACAAAATCTTTTCCGTGCAACGCTGCTAGGATTGGAAGTGAATTGTTGAATGTTCCAGTCACTATATTTATAGTGAAAATCTACAAGTTTGATAAAATGCATTGGTAATCGGCTTTATCGCTCTAGTCATTGTGCAACTAAGTCCATTAGTGAATTCACAATAAATTTCAAATTGGCTGGAAATGAGAATCAAGTCCAGTTCAAAGTATATTTCGAATGAACAATGATAACAATCGTTTTTGTTAATTACACACGTGTGTGAGTTTATCAGCCTCGTTCATCGTTCAACAAGGTCATGAGAATTCCCAATAATTGTCAAATCGGCTCTAGAAACGAGAATCACGCCTGGTCCAAAGTGTATTCCGAATGAACAATGATAAAAATCTTCTTTTTTGTAAAGCGCGTAGTAAGCGCGCAGTTCACTCTCACGGATAATGGAAAGAGTTGAATTCATTTGTTTTATTGTAGTAAGTCTTATCCTGATATGAACTGTTGAAAACGGAATGTATAACCAAGCCTATAATTCAACTACCAGAGTAAAATCAAGAATTTAAAGTAATTGTATCTTCTCTAGTTTAATAATACTTGGTTAAATCAGAGTTCAATGTCTTACACATGCAAATCCGAGATCCAGAATATGCTTATCTTGTTGAATCCCCAAGAATTCCCAGAAAGTGGCCGATTTCCCATTTTCCTTCCGTTCCAAAGACAAATTGAACTTGTGATATCCACAGTTTTGAAGCGTATATTTCAGATCTTCGGTGTAGTTCTTCAAGATATATTTCTCATTCGGAATCCCAATGTGTGTCATCCAAAGGTCGGTGAAATACCCATGGCCAATGATTAACACAGTCTCTGAAACTGGACTTTTCTCCAGCTCACTTGTAAGATCCTAGAAGAATTAGTAGAATAAGGCAAGTTCAACCTGAATTCAATGCTGTTGTTTACTTGAAAGAATGATTCAGCCCTTGCGATGATTTCCATAATGTCTTCAGTCCCTTTGACATAGAACTGAGCATATGGAAAGAGTGGATGGTTCTCGTCGAGCCCTTTCCCCCGGAGTGAGTTTCCTTCATCGTAACTCTTCCCTTCAAAATCACCGTGGTCCTATAAATCAGAGTTTAATTAAATTAAAAGGTTTTTTAGCTCTCTCCGTCGGGTAAAGCAATTAAATACCCTTTCTCGAATTCGCTTGTCCACATTAAGCACCAAGGTACTTGAATTCTTGGACTGCTCTAGTATGATTTTAGCCGTCTCCGTAGCCCTTGGTAAGTTACTAGAGTACGCTCTGGTAAAGACAACATCAGCTAGAGCCACTCCTGCAGCTTTGGCTTGTTCTTGACCTCTCTCAGTTAATAGAGCAGTCATAGGGTCCCTGAATATACGTTCCACATTCCCGTGTGTCTCTCCACTAAAAAATAGTAATGTTTATAGTAATGTGTAATGTAGTTTCAATTTGACGTTATTATTTGGTAAATCAGTTCAATCGTTTTACTTACTGTCGAACCCAGTAGATGAGGGAACGTTTCTGTCCTTCAGAACCTGATGCCATCACCAATCAACAATCAGTTGGTACTGTTCAGTAATTCGACCGAATAACATCTGCTGGGAATTAAACCGCGTTGGAATTGATAAATTAAATTAAATTAATCTTTTCCAAGCGGAATTTGGTAAAATAAGTCCCGTGAAAAAAATTTGAATTTTTTCCCACCGAATTTTTTTTTCTGGAAACTTTCACTTCCGGTGAAAACGACGTCAGGAGCAAAATAATCTTACGAGCACGAAACTCGTTTTTTTAGCAAAGAAAATTGCCCTTCCGTGTGAGCATTGTTGGATTTAAAGTATAAATGCCCACAAAAGCCAACCGATGTCCGAGATACATTTGACTGACCTTCATTTATTGCCGGATCGCCTGATTCTGGTTAATTTTTAAAATATGCTTGAGCATTTTGAATAATCAAAGAATTTGGATTCATGGAAGTTTTATTAACCAATTAAGGCAGAGTGGCTTGCTGGTTTTGACTTGTAGAATCGTCAGTTGAGTGCATAGGAACTTTGAAAGTAAGATATGAAATGTTTTTTAACTAGTTGAAGTTTAATTACTGTGTGGTCTTGAAGACGTAATACTTTAGAAGTCGGAATAGCATTGCATATGTGAGGAGACAGAGCTTAGGAGGAATTAGAATAAATAAAGTTTCATAATTTCCATTTTATAATTTTTCTAACGTGTAAAGAAGCACTTCAAACTTGAGCACTCACTATTCGCAAAGAGAGAAAAAATCATTTTATGTAACGAAAAGAGATTATTCGCGAGGTGAATTAATGAGTTTTGTAATCGTGTCAGATCCAGTTCCATTTTGAATAAGCTCCTGAGAACAGGGACGCGGAAGAGTGAAATTATTCTTTAGAAAATGACTAGTATCATAGGGACAACATTGCTAACAAATAAACCTGTATTTGATCGATACTTGCGAATCCCATTGGATGGACAAATAACACAAGCCACGTATGTTTGGATTGATGGATCTGGCCAGAACCTAAGGTCAAAAACCAAGTCACTTGTTGGACTAATCGACAATGTCAAGCGTAAGTTTAAAATTAAAATCCTAAAATATTTCTACAAAGAATACTTTATTTCAGAATTGCCTGACTGGAATTACGACGGTAGTTCAACTGGACAAGCAGAAGGAGCTAATTCCGACGTTTACCTGAAACCGGTTGCGTTGTACAAGGATCCATTTTTACTTGAAAATCACAAGCTTGTGCTATGTGACACTTACCAATCTAATTTGCAACCTACAAATACCAATTATCGGAAGTCATGTCTTGAAGTGATGAAGAAGGCTGCGGATCAAAAGCCTTGGTTTGGGTTGGAACAAGAATATACTTTTCTTGACATGGATCAGCGGCCATTCGGTAGAATTACAAAGTTTTATCGATTGAAACATTGCTATAATATGTGCGTAATCTCTAAGGTTGGCCCAAAAACGGATTCCCTGGACCTCAAGGTCCGTATTATTGCGGCGTTGGTGCAGACAAAGTTTATGGTCGTGATATAGTAGAATCCCACTACCGAACTTGTCTTTATGCCGGAATTGAAATTTCTGGAACAAATGCGGAAGTTATGCCTGCACAGGTAATCCAATTCTTGCGCCCTTATAAAAGAAACTCAGCTGAAATGTATGAATAGTGGGAATTCCAAGTTGGCCCTTGCGAAGGGATCCAAATGGGAGACGATCTATGGATGGCGAGATACTTGATGAACAGAGTTGCAGAAGATTTTGGTGCTGTCGTGAGCCTGGATCCGAAGCCAATTGCTGGGGATTGGAATGGCGCTGGTTGTCACGCCAATTTCTCCACTGAAGCAATGAGGAATCCTGGAGGAATGAAGTATATTGAAGAAGCAATCGAGAGATTTGCAAAAGTTCATGATAAGCATATCAAGGTGTATGATCCAACCGATGGCAAGGACAATTCAAGGCGTCTTACTGGAATGCATGAAACAGCACATATAAGCAGTAATGTGTCTTCTTATATACTTCTCCATACTTCTTAGTTTAATTTTCTTTCCATAGA
Source organism: Pseudachorutes palmiensis (assembly GCA_009869845.1). Classification (NCBI taxonomy): domain Eukaryota; kingdom Metazoa; phylum Arthropoda; class Collembola; order Poduromorpha; family Neanuridae; genus Pseudachorutes; species Pseudachorutes palmiensis. The sequence continues at coordinate 9,406 of VNWY01000751.1, read as the reverse complement.
TTTTTCGGCTGGAATTGCAAATCGTGCTGCCTCAATTCGCATACCTAGAGCCTGTGCAGAGGATGGTTGTGGATATTTGGAAGACAGAAGACCGGCTTCAAATTGTGACCCTTATCGTGTCACTGAAATTATTGTCCGCACGGTTTGTCTTGGTGAGATATAAACGGAATCCATGTTTGTGGGTTTGAAACCAGTAATTGGATGAATAAAACAATAGTTGTAAATTAATGAAGTATAGGGCACTGCAGTTGTCTAACTTTTTTTTATTCTAAAGATACAACAGAAATGTTTGTTTTTAGTGATACTGAATCTGTACTAAACTGATACGGATACTGTAACAAGTGATACTGAAAACGTTTAGAAATTGCCTTTTTTGAGTTTATTTGTCATGTAACAGATTTTTTTCTAAGTAATTCGATTCTTATAGATTATGGAGCCAACTATAGTTGCTAGCAGACAAAGCATTTTTTGAACCCACTCAAGTGCAAAAGTAAAAATTGCAATGAGTGAACATGTTACGAATACGATGAATACTGCAGCTATATTCGAATCCAAGTCTAACGGCTTAAAATGATTAGCTTTCTTTGCAATATGAAGTTTTTGAAGCATCCTGCTGTTTCTGATTCCTTCCCAGAACTGAATTATTCCGGATGCTTGTATTAGCTGAAATCTGGAATACAGAATACCCTCGTCCCAGTTTTGTTTTTCAATTGTGAAACCAGTTTGTTTGTTAAAGATTGGATCTTTTCCTATGTAGATTGGATGGTCTACTCTCTGTTGGAGCGTTTTAGAATACATTGTATGTAACCCCTTTCCTTCGACATCAACATAAATTGTCTTGTTGCAGGTTAAGATTTCTCGTTCAAAATCTTCATTCCCAGTGGCCAAATCTAAAGCAACTGTTATAGCTCGATCGACTAATTGTGGGATTAACGAAGGTAATCTCATTTGAAGAATAAAAGACATCCAATACTTAACACTTTTACGATCTGTCACTGACAATGTTGAATAGTTGAGAAAAGTCAAGTTCCTATTCCATGTATTCAAGGAATCAGCGTACGGCTGGTATAAACCAAGAACTAAGTTTCCTGTAGACCAATCCAGTGCCGTTTCATTTGTATAAAGTACTAGAATACTACGTAGTTTGTTCAAAACGTCTCTGAAAAATGCAGACTTCTTTTCCAAGATATCAAAAAGACCACAATTGCCAAGTAGAGTTAACTGGTACTTATAGAATCTCAATAACATAAGGAATGGATTTTGTTCCAGTTCCTGCCTCGTATAATTGAACAGCTCGGTAACATGGATGTTGTAATTAATATTTTGGTTACATAATATATTACCCCACACCCTCTTGTTGATCCCTGGAGGAAGAATCGAATAGTTGTTTTTAATTGCATCTCCAAAGGTTGTCAGTCTATGTGGCATCAGTGGGGCTGTAAGGTCAGTAGTGACAATTCCTTTGTAGCAATTTGAAATAACAATACACATGAACAGGAATATAATGAGGAAACAATTGAAACTGGTTTTAGAAAAGAGTTTTTTTGAAATCTTGTAAGGATGCTCAACTAAAGAGGAAAAAAGGAGCAGCCAACTGCACCCAAATGTTTTATAAATACGTTGAAATAGGTTTAGTATTAGGACCAATATTATGAAACAAAGAACAAGTGCAAACCAAAGATCTGTTTCAAATGGGACTGTAAATCCTCTAAAGGACAGAAAAGTTGGAAAACTGTCGCAAGTGAGGAAATTATATTGTCGGTTTCCAACGGCAAAAAATGTTAAGAAATGAGGAGCGTTAGTAGCACGGTAAATTAGTTTTCCATTTATGTTCATACCTTGCTGCCAGTCGCTGTATATTGGAACAGACGCTTCTCTGTATTTCCTACATGGAATGGTTTCAAAGAATGCTTGATCATCATTCCCGGTGTAAAGTCGACAGGAGCAAGCATGGGCCGTTCTCATTCCTGACAGATCTCCACAATTGGTTTCTCTAAACTTGTTCCCTTGCTCAATGCACCAGAAAAATTCTTTGAATTCCATGGACTTACCTTTAGCAGCATCAGATTCAACTCCGATCTTAATGACAGTTGAATTTGGGAATATCTCGGTGATGACGTGAGTCAGTATGATCATAGGCAGTGCATTTTCAACTTCCTTTATATTAAACGGGAACGTATTCAAAGTACCACGTTTGATACACCGTGGGTAGTCGTCAGTGTCTCTAACAACGAGGACAAAGTTAATGTCATTGCATTTGGACAGGAAGTTGAGTCTGAAGTCCAATTTCCATTTTTCCGTTATTGGTTTTGCCATGATGTTGAAACTGAATTGACAGTAGATAGATTCGGAGTAAACGTTAAGCAGTGGGTTAGCCTTCAGATTTGAAATTTTATGAATAAATACTAAAGGTAAAGCAACCGTTTCTTCGGGGAAAAACATAATTTTAAATGGCTCTGAAAGTACTTGTTCCACGCCACTTCCGTTGTTTGTGAATACATGAAGGTACATGTGCTGTGTATAGACAAACAAACCGATTGAACGTTTGGGTAGGACCAATTTGCCACTCACTAGCTGCCCGGCACTCGGTGCGATTATCACAGCTCCCCAGTTCTCCATGATGAAATCTCTGACTAATTTTAAATCGGTCCTTTTGTCACTGAGTAAAGCAATGGCAATGCAATTGTACCTTTGGAGAAAGTTGAGAGAATTATTAGGAGCAGCACCACGATCTAGTTTGTGGTAGAGCCAGTAATTTGTTTGTAATTTCAAATGGCTGTTGACATCAAATTCAGGTACCGCGCTTAGGTTCGACAGGGTTCGTGGGAACTGAAAGCTCTCCAGATCTACCAAATAGTCCCAGTGTCTCCAGAATACGTGAATACTACATTCCCTGTGCCTCCATAGCTCAATGTTGAGGTCGTATTGAGAAATACTTGCCACCAAATGTACCTGAAAGAAAGCTACAAGCGCAGTTAGGAAATCCATGAGGATGACTGGTGACGAGTCAAGACGAGAATGCGATATGCGTCTCCTGGCCTGGTGTAGCTGATGATAGTTGAGACTTACGACTGATGAATAAGATGCATTCTCCAAAGTAGATTCCGCTATTGTGATAGTCAATTTGAAAGTATGGAATGTTTATGAACAATACAAGCCTCTGTCCTGTGGCCCTAACAGTCTGGTGAAACCAGTACTTTACCCTAAATATCGTTCGAATCGACTATTTGTTTTTGTTGTTTTTCGTCCTGTTGGTCAATGCCAAACTAAGTGAGGAACCAATATTTTGTCTAATGATAGGGCAGAGTATTCTGAAGAAAGTCTGAGGATATCGTGCAGATAAACGTCCATTGGTTCATTCTTTATTCCCAATTACCTTCTAGTTTATTCCTATACTAAAACCAGTAAACTTTTCAGAACGATCGCGTAGTTGCTTTTCATTTATTTTTCAGTTGTTTTTCCTGCAGCTTTTCAAGGTGAGCTTAGACTATGGATTTTGGAATTACTAGCTGAAGAATTCCCCAGGAGAAAGGATCTTATAAATGTAAGATTTTAGTTTTACAGCCCGTAGGCCTTCTAACATGCAAAGATGGTAATGTCAATTAGAAATCTGACTACACCATTACTGAAAAAATTAATATAGATTGCACGCTTTGAATGAATGCCTTCTGAGAATCAGGATGGTCTTGGTTTCACAAGGCAAGAGTAAGGTTGTGGGGATTGCGTCAAACCAAATCTAGGCGTTGAACTTGGGTTTGGATCTGAAGGTGTCACTTGAAACGTATAATTCTGCAACATGGTAGCAACGTATGTAAACAAAGTTGCACGGGCCATGGGCTCACCCATACAAACACGTCGCCCTAAACGTACATTTTACATTGATTAATCAACATAATTTCAACACATTTACAAAGTATTAATTACCTGCTCCAAATACAAATAGTTTCTCCGTATTGATGATTTTATTATTAGCGTCAAGGAATCTCTCGGGCTTAAATTGTTCAGGATTCTCCCAAATTAATGGATTTGTGTGAGCGCTTTGCAAGTTGAGTGTGACAATGGCGTCCTAGGAATTAAAACATGTTTACCATTTTACAACCGAATCTGGCAAGACTGAATCTTACCTTCTCAATTTCATAGCCCCTGATAGTAGTCTTTCCACGCGTTGATGCTCGAGCATTCATAGGAACCACATTTGCTAAACGTTGAACTTCAAGGATTGTCGCCTCAGTGTAAGGCATGCTAGTTTTCAAAAAATCAAAATGGTTAGTTAAGGAGCTACATTTCGAAGAGGGTTTATTCTTACTTTGGCCGGTCTGTACCATTGGGAAATCTGTTTCGCCCTACCACTTGGTCAATTTCCTGTTGAACTTTCTTCTGAACTTCTGCGTACAAAATCATGTAGAGGATCACAAACTATGAAAGACATAAGCAAATATTCTAGTGAATTAGGTGATTCTTAAAGTTAACGTGATCCTTTACCTCTGTCGTATTTGCAGTTGTTTCGCTTCCGGCAATAAAAAGATCGAAAAGTGTCGCAATGAACTGCTTGTCTACAAAAAAAGTTTCAAATTAAAATTATTAGATTATTATTAAATGTTTTTTATTGAACGCATACCGTTGTATACTGGATGCGGTGAAGCATTCCCTTTGGATTCATGCTTGCTAATTTCAGTGAGAAAAACGTCAATGAAATCCCTTTGATCTTCCTTGTACTGCCCGAGTTCCCGTCGTTCGTTTAAAATCGCTTGAAATTCGTGATGGAGTCTTGCAATATTCCTCCTCCTCAATTGCCCTTTGCCAGGGAATAATGCGAATAAATGCCTCAACACTGGAAATGCCATTAGGATGTTCCCACCAGCAGATATGGTGGTCATCAACTCGCTCATGTTGATCACGAGCTTCTCCAGCTTTGGATCCTTGTGAGAAAATCTGACTCCGGCTATCATGCTCCAGACAATGTTGAGGACAGAGACGGTAAAGAATTGACTCATGTTGACAATGCCGTTGTTGTTCTTGATAGTTTCGTTCAGATTTTCAAACAGTTCTTTCAACTCTTCGTCCATTAGGGTCTCTTGACTCGTTTGTTTTCCAAATCCAAATTCACGGAGATTTCGGATTGAGAATCGACGCAGTTCCTTCCAAGCCTCGCCGTTGCCGAATAAGATTCCCTATTGGTTTACCCCAAGATCTTTCCAATACGAACGGATTCTCAGCTCTGTCTGACCACTCTTCACCGTTCATTACTTCTTTCATGACTGCCGGATCATCAACCACAACTGTAAAAAATTAATCATAATTTTACTCAAAAGCTCTGAATATCTCTGATGATTAAACTTACTTTGCGTAAGGCTTCCGGCTCTGATGGTCGCAATAGGTCCGTATTCTTTACATAGTTTCTTCAATGCATTGTATGGAAGCTTCCTGTTCCTTTTTCATTCCGGCGATATAGACTGACAGCGTCCCTAGAAGTGGGATGCGCAGTGGACCTAAAGAGAAAAATCTGGACATGAGCATGCGCACTTGACTAGTTCAAGTAATGCGTATTCCTTGCCTGGGGGTTTATTCTTTCCATCAATGAATCTGTCATTAATAAACCAAACTATGAGCACCACTAACGCCGCTACGAAAATTTCAAACAACATTTCTCGCTATTCCTAAAATTCTTATTTGATTCTTTTCTTTTGGATTTCTTTTGGACTCCAAAGGTCTTTTGATTCTGTTCCTTTCAGTAGTTTGTTGCTAACTGAAGTTAATTCTGAAGCTATATGTTCTATATATACTTCCAATCCTGCTTTTTATCACGCCTTTTTCTTTTATTATCATCATAAAACAACGTGGAGTGACTGAAACCCACTTGAAGCTAATGGGACATGTGACTGAATTGTCAGCTTACTGTTTACTTGTCTTGCAATGCTGCAATGCAACGGGGGAAATGAATTGAATTATTTCTAAGCCGGAATCGATTAGCTCAGAATTTTACGTTATCTGACTTAGTTTCAGAGTCACATTGCTGCTTCTGAAGTGGAGGAAACTTGCTGATTCGACGTAATTGAAATTTGACCACTCATCAACTGATACATTTACTCGGAGCACTCAAAAATTATTATCAATATGCATATGATCCATTTATTCATAATTTTGGCTCATGATTTTTAGTTCAACATCAATTGATATGAGCTCTCCTGTTTGAGAAATTATTGGCGTCCGATGGAGAGGACGAATGAATCTTTTCCCCCACAAAAAAGCGGGAAATCTTTGGAATTAGGGTAATCCGCTGATTCGCTGAACGGCTAATGGAAGAAATATCGCAGTAAGGCGCGATCCTTTGTCGTAGGATGTCGTAGTATAAACTAGAAAATGACGTTGGTATTTGCGACTGGTTAGGAAATTCGTTTTGGGCCCTAAAATCAAAAATCCAACAGTATTTCATTATTCAACCTGGGTTAAATTCTTATTCTGCCACCCTGAAAGAGAAATTAGTAGACACCATACCCATGATTTGTTTTTGCATTTGGATTTTAGTTAATAATCGACTCAAGCAATTAATTTCATTGGACGAATCGAATCAACGGTTCAACTAACTAGCATTCGAAAGTTGCGGGATATCGGGTCGCGTTTTGTTGCGACATTTCTCCACGGTCGCGTCCTAAGTAGCCGATCAGCTAATCAGCGGATTATCCCTTCTTTTTTTCAGCTGAGGAAAGCACGTGTAAAATCAAAGAAAAATTGTACTTTTACAGATTTAATTAAGATCGATAGTTTCTCTAATTAACGTCAATTATTTTGGCTTTTGCACTTGTTAGAGGCATAATGGAGTTCAAATACAAAACTTCCGAACTTGGTGAATTATTCTGTTTTAATTGACATTATTTATTATGTTTAATGATTTATATTTACATTTTACAGGGTCAGAGACAACGGGAAGCACAAGATCAGAGCCATCTACAACGGTTATCGACCCTGAAAAGTACTACTTGACCACCTTTACAGATCTTGCGGCATTTGACATTGGATGTATTGAAGAAGTCCAACTTCGGTTTATATTAATTGCAAGTAAGTCTTTGGAATCTATTTTCAATTTTTGAAATTGATTTGATTTGAAACCCCATGTGTAGATGGATTGGCCAAATCGACACAGCTACAACGGTGTATTGAATCAGCTCCTGAACTGGACCGTCTCCTTCAATTTTATCTAAATGTCTTCAATTATCATATTCCACGAGTAGCAGGAAGCGACTCGGAACAAGAGCAAGTAAAGCGAATCAGCATGATCCACCTTGGGTTCGCTGGGTTGGCAAATCTAGCTGGATATTCTAGTTTCGTTGGGCTCCGGATTGTAAAAAATGAGAAGCTAATTGAGCAATTGTTCAATTTCTGGTTCAGCGGAGAGTTCAAGGCCTTCAGGGACGAAAGTGTCCTTACGCTGAGGAATCTATCAACACATTCGGACATTGTTGAACCGCTTGTAGCTAAATTCCCGGACTTGATTCAGAGAGCTGTGGAGGTAATTTCTTCTGAGCCTAATGAAAACGTGACAAACGAAGTGGTCAGATTCCTGGCCAATGTGGTCGAAAGTCCTATTGTGTCATCGTAAGTTCTAATCCACTGAATCAGATTCACGAGAGCTTATGAAATTAATTTTGAATGTAATTAAACAGGTCACTTTTCCAGGGAGATCTGATTTTAAAACTGCTTCCACACGTGAAAGAAGATTTTAGCGTTGAGCGAAGGCGTTTAGTTTCACACATCCTACGAATTTCATTCCGTGATAATGGTATTTAACTGCCGAATTAATCAAGGAGCAGAAGAGGGAATACTATTTAATTTCGAACAATTATATTTCAGACGGAGAACATTTACTTCAAGACAAGGATTCCGAAATTCTGCCTTACCTTCTATTACCTCTGGCAGGAAATGAAGAGTTTAAGGAAGAAGAATACGAAGCTATGCCAGTTGACCTTCAGTATCTACCATCTACCAAGGTCAGGGATTCTGATCCCGAGGTCAGATACAACCTAGTAGCCTCCATACACCACGTGAGTTCAATCACACAACATAATCAAGAAAATGCTTCGATCTTAACTTTATCAATTTTCAGCTTTCCAGTTCACAACGCACACGAGAGTTGCTTCGGTCTTGCAATGCTTATTTAATCTTAAGGGAGCTGCACAAGTTTGAGGATGCCCAAGATGACACCCTTCCTCAAGTTGCAGAACTTATTGAGGAATGGGTCAGCGCCGTTATCTTGTAAGTATTTAATGAAAGTATAATACAAGCATATGAATAAAATATTTACTATAAAATACGTTGTTTTTCAAGGACGGATGAGATTGAAGAAGGCGTGGAAGAACTCAGATAATGACAATGTCTCTACTGCGTCAGAGCTAAGACACAAAAAATATTTTTCAAAAATTCTGTAAATAATATTTAGTGCGTTTTCATAATTACATTTCATAATTATAATTTACACTTGAGATTTTACAAGAATTCTTGTCTGAACTGTATGTGACGTCAGATTTCAGGATTCGAGGTATCGTAAAGTGTTAAATCGATATTGAAATCTGAGTCAGAAACCTGTTTGTGGTCTAATCTGACGTGTTTTCTTGTTCAAAATGCGTGAGGACACTTTAATTACACGCTCGAATTTTTTTTTTGCGAAATTTGTCAAAGGCCGAAATCTGCCGGAGGTGCGTGATCACCTTCATGTTTTGTAGAGATCCTTGATATTGTTTTGATGGGCCTTGCCCAAAACTTTCCACAGAAATAACAAATGTTTGTGGGTCCAGATTCCAGGAAAGCATATCGTATTATGTCAGTTTGTAAAGCAACTTTATAAAGTGGAGTAACCGCAGTCATTGCCAACTTCTTTTCGGGAAGTGTGTCAACAGAAACCATGTCAGAGCCAATAGAATTTTCAGACTCCCAAATAATCTTGTCAATTGTACTCGGCGTGATTACTTTGTGCACTTTAATTGGAAATGGATTTGTTCTATTTGCATTCTTCCGGGAGGCCAAAGGCCTAAGGTCACCGACGCATTATTTACTGGCAAACTTAGCCATGGCTGACTTTCTCGTTGGACTCCTTGTAATGCCGTTCCTAGCAGTGTTCACAGTCACTTGGAATTGGTATTTTGGATCATACTGCACTGTCTGGCAGTACATTCACTTCTGTCTCTGTGCTTCATCGATGCTTTCAATGATGGGTGTCTGTTTCGAACGTTACATCGGACTCAAATACCCGCTTAATCACAAAGTCATTATGACTAGGAATCGTGTCATAGGAAGTGCCATACTTATTTGGATCCTGGCTGTGGCAATTACAGCAATTCCGCTTACCCTCATGCCTGTACCAACCGATAGCATACCAGGTTTCTGTCTTAGCAATTTCCGGACAGACTTTTTG
>VNWY01000750.1:0-30354 GCA_009869845.1 Pseudachorutes palmiensis | reverse complement strand
TCTAGCATTTGGTTGTTGAATTTTTCTGGTGGGCCGAACCTGGCTTTACTGCAATGCCAGGTCGACCCGTGAATGGACAAAGGTTGCAAGCTTTCCAGTGTCCACTCTGTTTCCAAAAATCAGTTTAATCGTGTCACCTCCGTAGAGGAATTACCAGCGATTAACTGATAAAGAACAGATACTACAAACGATCTTAGCCGAAGCCGAGAAGCGATAACTCGATGCAATCAAAGTTGCAAAACGTCATCAACCACCGCAAAAACAGTGAGATGACCATGTGAAAGAAAAAGGGATAAAATGACCGAAAAACTTGACACCTGGATGTCAGTTATATCTCAAAAGATGCGGATTTTAATTTTACGTTTTTTAGTACCAGTTTAAATAAGAAGTAACGCTTAATCAAGGATTAATTGAACGAGATTTAGAGTCAGAAGTGAGAATAATTTTTTCGATTTTTTCGAAAGCTTTTTGCCATTTACAGCCGAGAGATGGCGCTGTCAAGGGAAATTTTAAGCACAACCGACGCCTTTATAAATCCTCATCCGCTGTGGATGCTCTAATTACCCTTGTTAACTCTAATTTGTTCTATTTTTGCCAATTTTCACAGGAATTTTAGAATTTTTTGTTTTTATTCTCCAGTTTCTTTTCTTCCAAACAAGTTTTCCAGCTCCAGATGTTTCCATTTTTTTAATTTCTATTCAAAAGAAATTCATTTTCTAAGGTTTTTTGCTTTACGATAGGTAGACGATGCCTCGCATTTTGCAAACGACCTGAAATTCAGAAACAAACATGTGGATTTCATTCTGACACGGTTTTAGTATCAAGGTTTTATTTACAACTAGTAAAATCCCCCGAATTTTTCCACATGTGTGTATAATTCCAACGTATTTCTTCATGCTGCAGGTCAGGGGTTGAGCATACGCTTCATTTTACAGATAGTGAAGTGCGGAAAATCATCGGTCAAGTAGATTTTGACCTTTTTGACTTGGAATTTTCCATTGGTTGAAGGTTGTTGTTGATAATAGTTTACTTTAGTGCAAGTCAAAGTCACACTAAAGATTCTAGAAACGTTTTTCGCCTAAAAGGAAGTAGGGCTGGAAGGATATGTAGGAATTAGTAAGAGTTGAGACTCCCGAGGGTTTACCACACACACTTCTACTCACTCAAACTCCAATTCTGAGATCGTACCCGGGTAGAATTCGGGGGTGAACTTGGTCGTTGGAAATTCCTGAATTTCCAGCCTCACCCGCACACCACCACGACCAACTGTACTTCTCTGCCTTTCTCCGCTGAGATCAGGCACCAGCAGTGAGGGAGAAAGCATTCACTTTCAGACTTCCGTCAGTGGGGATCAAAGTGAAATCAACAGTCATTCCACCCGCACTTCGTCAGCCACATTATCACTAACATTTTGTCAATTGCTCAAGCACTAAGCTAAGCATTACTTTGTTGTGGTAACGAAGGATTCAAGTGGGCTCAGAAACACATTCCTCAAGGAAAATTACTTGTGGTTACCAGAAGTAACTAACAGGACTAATTGACAAGAAAAATTAGACCCATTAATTAGTTTACACAACTCGATCCAGTGAAGAAACACTGCGGTTCATCTCTTCAAAGAAAAATTTTGTTTAATAAAGTGCCAAGATCAGGAGTCGGGATCCCTGTTTTGCTTCATTCAAAGCCTCCATTCCACCACCACACACCCAAGTTTTTATTAGAAAACTTTTCTTCCAAATGTGATTGTGAAAGGTACTTTCTCCAGGAGCGTCCCTTTTATTTTTCACACTTCGGAAAGCATAAACTTTTCCAAGGGTGAACTGTAAGAGGAAATCGGAGCAGTTGAGGCTTGGCCTGTTCTTGTTATGATCCAAAAACGACGGAGCGGAAACCGTCCGATTTCCTGAAACAATGAAATAAAGAAACGTTTTCATCCGTCAGTTCTTTTGCTCGTCCATGAATGAATCAAAGTGAAGTGAATCGAGTAATCCAAACACAAGACGGGCAAGATTGAATCAAATGTAAACCAAACGCTACTCTATTTTCTTCATATCAAAATATTCTTTTCAGATCCAAAGGAGGAGGGCAGAGGAGCATTCACAACCCAGGTCAGAAAACAATGGATCATTGATCCTTGAAAGAAACAAGTGCTAAGAGACGGAGACAAATTAGTGCATGAAAGCTTAAGACTTCTTACGACACTATTAAAAATGAGGTTGGCATTGTTCTTCCCGGGTCATTATAATCGTCAGTCGGCCACTCAACACGATCACCATCATCATCATCATCAGTCGTCAAGATCAAGAACGTCGTCGTCATCTTGCAAATGGAGTCGTGTCCTCATTGTCGCCGTCTGTCAACTCGCAACTGTGCTATCACAAGGTAAGGCTCTTTTGGAATCGAAAGGAATAATCTTAAATTACAGTTTCTACAAATGGGCTAAAGGGATGACCTTTGTTTCCAATCTTTTGGAGAAAGTTCACTTGTTGGAAATGGAAGGAGAAAGTTGTAAAATTGCCTTCATCATCCCCTTCTTGCTAATGCTCAAAGTTGTAAACCAAAGGGGTGGTCGTAGTTCTGCTTTAATAATAATACCACCACCAATCAAAATTGATCCGTCACTGGGCTCTCGGTAATTACTTAATTATTCACAGAAAGTTGCACTTATGTTGAGCTTTCGGAAAGGGAAAGTTTTCCTTAAAATCTAATCATTATCACTTTGTTCATTATCATTATCGCCTTATTTTGGAAACAATTTTACACCCAATTTCCTACCATCTGGTTATAAAATTAAAATTTTAGAAATGGAAAAGTTAACTTTGGATTTTGGTCAACTTTATAACCAGTTGGAAACTTTTTCCTTTTTGCTTTTTCCAAATATTGCGACAATATGAAAAATATTTTGGGATAAAGTTGTACTTTGTGGAGAAAGTTAGTTTTAATTGTGTTGGTTTTTCCCTTTTGTAATCTTGTTAAATGTACGTATGTAATGTGTACGTTTTATGACACTGTATGAATGTCTCTGATCGTCTTTTGTCCTTTTAGAGCCGTAGTTTCCTCGTTCCAGTGAAGTTTTCCTGATGGTAGTGCGTTGGTTTGTTTTAATTCCCAGTTAGGTTACAATTTATAATTGGTCTTCCGGAGTTCCCTTCTGACGGGAGAACAATAAAATTGTCATCAGCATTAGAAGACAAAGGAAGAATCCGGTGGTGGTGATAATAATCATTAAGGATTGGGTAAAAGAGCCTCTACGCTAGCTGTAGCTCCTGCTCTGGGATCTCCCAGATTATTATTATTATTCCCCGACTTTTGAATTTAAACCATCCATCCATCGGGAGTGAAACTTTTGCCACTGTTGAGCTACCCTCGAGGGTTAGACAATGGCGTCTCCAGAACAATGGAAAGTGGGTCCTTTGACTGATTATTGTGAATATGAGCAAGTAGAGAGGGAAAGCTTTCCAAGTTTTATGTACTGGGATTATTATTAGTTATTGCGACGGCAAGATATCCTATCAACTCCATTGGAATTTACTGTCTCCAATTCTACAGGGAGAACACAAAATGCCTCTGCTGCTAGGATCGTTAGGAACAGAAATGTGGTCGGATTTCTGTCACCAGGGCTTAATATTTTCAAAACAAAACCGGCCCAAGTAGCTTCAGAAAAATACAAGGAAGCAGTACTCAGCTAATACAACCATAGGCCGTCTGCAGCAGTGTCTAAATGTTACTCCGCCGCCATTCCAGTAGCCTTATCTTGTACATTTATCATTTTAATTTTAATGTTATACGTTTACATTTCGTCAAGGGTTTCGTAAAAAAGGGAGTAGGGACAATGCAAAGGGGTTTGGCACAATTTCAACGTTTTGCACTTGCCCCATTTCCACTTTAATTTAATTCCCTGACACAGTTACAAAGTTGCGTGTGGTTTAAATCTTCTGTAGTCTTCGTTAGGAACAGAAATGTGGTCGGATTTCTGTCACCAGGGCTTAATATTTTCAAAACAAAACCGTCCCAAGTAGCTTCAGAAAAATACCAGGAAGCAGTACTCAACACAAACAGCCATAGGCCGTCTGCAGCAGTGTCTAAACGTTACTCCGCCGCCATTCCAGTAGCCTTTATCTTGTACATTTATCATTTTAATTTTAATGTTATACGTTTACATTTCGTCAAGGGTTTCGTAAAAAGGGGGAGTAGGGACAATGCAAAGGGTTTTGGCACAATTTCAACGTTTTGCACTTGCCCCATTTCCACTTTAATTTAATTCCCTGACACAGTTACAAAGTTGCGTGTGGTTTAAATCTTCTGTAGTCTTCACAAGAGCATAGTTACGTCGTCACCTGGAATCCACACAGGGTGTGATTTCTTATCAATTTGTAATATTGGATCGAATGTTTCCGTGTCATTGAGCCATAAGATAAACTGCAATTTTCATACAACCAAAAGTAGTTAGTTGGACTGTTGGTAAACACGACGACCGCTAACACTCTTGACCCAAATTCAGTTGTACAAATCCAATTAAAAAAAACGGAATTTCAAAGGGTAGAGTCGTAGAGTGTGAATTTGAAGAAGAAGCCTTTTGGGTCCCCTTTGATGTTCAAATTGCTTCTGGAGAAAGTGAGCAATTCCAGAAATGAAATAATTTCCCAGCCACACAGTACATTAATGGAATCTGTCAAAGTGAACTTCCGGACATGTGGCTGGAATGAAACAATGTCATATGTAAAATATGAGTCTCTCCAGACAGCTTCGAGTTGGGGCAAAAATTGAAGCTCACCAGGGGGTTTTACCCGGAACTCCATGGAGACAGCATAATGTCTATTACATACTCAAATACATTTATTCAAACATACAGAATGGGACAAAGCTTAAAGCAGTTTTCAAAAATCAAAACTAAAGCAGTCAACAATCTGAAAAGGTTGCGATACTTTTATTATTTTGGTTCTTTCTCTCTGTAAAAAGGAATTTGCGACTTTTTTTAACCAATTGGCGTTACATTCCTTTCCATTTTTTTATTCTTTATTTACACCACTTGAACTTTCCCCTGTGTAGTAGTTTTCACGCATATTTTTATTTTCTCTAAATGTAGAGCATGTTGCTAGGATTTTGTTTCTGCATGGGATAATAATTTTATCCAGAGCCACTTTTGCTTTTGTATTATTTTCTTCCCCTTGTGATAACAAGCTGTGTCATAACTGTGTAGATCCTCTTTAGATTTTTTGGCATAACTTATATTTCCTTCAGTTCTGAAAGTGGTGGGTGGAGATCCACTTTCCCAGATGCATTTTCCATTTCTTTTTCAAATCTGAAAGCACTGTAGTAAGAGCACATCGTCAAGATGCGCCCCGTCGTCTGAATGCATTCGATTTCCAACACACGCATTTAGACTAACAAAGGAAAAAAGAAAATGAATGAATTTCCCTTTCTCTATTATCCATCTGTTTCCACATTCAGACATTCCCGTCTTCCCCTCTTTTGTTTCTTTTTAAGCATAAAGCTCTCGGCCTCTAATTCAAATTAAAATGGATTTTCTTATTTAAAGGGTCGTGACATTTGACCCAGTTTGCTCCTGTCCCGGAGGTCTTTTAGGTGGCATACTGTTTGTTCAAATTGTAAATTCGGAAGATGTGCGTATGGCTCTGGGTCCTTTTTGTAAAACTCGTTGGACTGAAGCTATGGGGAAAGCAAGAGAAAGTCATTTTGTCCTTTCCCTCATGGGGTCAGAAATCTTTGTTCCGTTTTTATATTGGTTCCTCAGTCGATTGAGTCAAGGACCAAATCTGAGATTTGTAAAGGAGGACCACCGCTCCGTCTGGGAGAACAATGGACGACGTAAGGAAGAAAAAGAAGAAAAAACATGTGATTTATGATGATGTGATTCCCCTTTCCTCAGTCCTTCCTATCACTCTTACACGACAAAATGCAGTTCTCAGTCGCTTTTAAAATGTTACAAACCACCTACCTTCTACTACACTTGATCTGCCAAAAAAAATATTTTTACCCTCATACAAAAGTATATTTTGACTAATAGGTTAGGTCCTTGCCTCGATTCGATGAGAAAATCGATTCTCAAGCTTTGATTTTTAAAGTAGTCTGCAAAAAATTGAAAAATTGAATGCAATTTTGAAGCTTCAGGGGCTGTTCTGCAGTAGAAAATGTTTTGTAATATGGTGGAGAAAGTCTTGTTTTTTTATTTTTAATATAAAGTAAAATTGCTTTGATTAAATACCTGTTCGGAGGCATTAGGGCTAATTTTATTATTCACCTTTGTCAGCATTTCCTTCCGCCGAACGTGAGAAAAGGTGAAAGAGCAGTGAAAGGTGAAGAAAACATGTACAAGATAAGACGCCAATGGGGAGAAAGTGAATAGCCCCTTCCTACCTGGCAAGCACCCCGTGTGCGTGCCAAGCACAAATTATTATTGAAAATTGGAAAATTTGGACTAACTTTGAGCTAGTTGGTGCGTAAGACTCTGGTAATATTATTACTCCGAGGGGAAAGGTTTCATGTCGATGTTTTTTCGTTGATCCTCCAAATACCCGGGTGCATGGATGTGATTGTGTGATGTGTTGCACACGGCAGACAAAGTAGATGAATGGCTCTCTAATTTTATTCGCTTTCTCCTCTTTTATAAGACCCATTAAAGATGTCTTATCTTCGCCCGAAATAAAATATAGCCAATGGAACACCAGCATTAGCAAATTTATTGCTTTTATTGAATAATGGAAACATTCTAGTCGCTTCCCATTGTCATCCTTCAGTAGACAAACTTTCGATTAATTAAGGTTAGGTTTTTACAACACGCGACAAAAAGTTTGGTCATGTAAACTGCTTGGGAGCAAGTCTTATGTGATTGTAATGTTTCTATTTTGTGAATACAAACAAAAACTGCAAACAAAGCGGAAGTGTGGAATTCTCTGAATTCTGACGCTAGACACGAATAAGGGAAGCTAGCGAAGAAGCGAGCTAACAGGATCAGGGACAGCTTGGTTAAGCCTTTAGTTAGGGATGAAAGTGTTAACGAATTTTTAATTGTTGATGGCAAAGTAGAGCATGAAATATTAATCACTTCTTTCATCTGCTGCATAAATTAGAAGCCCCGTAAACTTCAAGGGGTGAAAGTTATGGACCAACTTTCTCTAACAATCTCCATGAATAACCTTTGTCTTGTGTGGTGTTTAATTATTTGCAAATTAAAATCCTACACCGCACGTGCCATCACAGGTATAATTGCATCACAAAATTAACAAAGGTGGAAGAATTTGAAATATTTACGCTTTCACGCTTGCTTGGAACCAAAGAAGAAAGTGACTCAGCAACACTTTAGGCACTAAAGCACATTTTTTCATTTTAAAATCCTGAGAAAACGGGGATTGGTTATTAGGCATGAACCTTTAGAAGTTTCAACTGCCACATGATGTGCATTTTGCAATTCAGCCTTCGAAATGAAACCTTTTTGACACTTTCACTACTCCGTTTCGTCGACTTTTCCTTTAATTTGGAAACTAGAAACCGCTAGTGGAATTCTGTGGGGAGAAAGTTAAAAAATCAAGATGCAAAAGTTCAAAAGTGCATGTGGAGGGGGTCTAAATCGAATTTCTGAAAATTGAAATGGCTCCTTAGCAGTAGCAGCTCAGATTCAAATCTGGAGCTTGAGCTTGAACCATAAATACGGAACGTTAAAATTACGAACTTTTAGTTGATTCTGTAAAAGCAGGGCCTATTTGTTTTCCCAAAGTAAAGGAGTCTGTTGGAATGTAATAAGAGTGGAAGTAGTTGTAATCTCGTGTGGTAAAAACTTTGGTAAGAACTGAAGGAATGAAATAATAATATCCACAGCGGCAGTACATGTGCGTAATAATAGAGAAAGAAAGATGGAAGAAAGGCAGAAAAAGGAAATGAGAAAGTAACAAAAATGGGGGAAAGATGAAACCCTGAGGGAGTCATTTTGAAGCTTCTCATTATGAAGATGCGTCAGAAATGAAAATGGAGTCATATTGAGTGGGAGTTTTCAAATAAGGAAATGGACGTCGTGATGGGGCCACTTTTGCCAAGGATAGAAAATAAGGGCATTTCCTTGTGTTCTAAAAAGTACAACTGGCCCTCTAAGTATTGTCAAAACAGAAGGAAAAAGTTTTGTATCACGAGGAGAGGGTTAGATTGTTTGCATGCTTCCTTATGGAGACACATCCTGTAATTTCAGCTTATCCCTTGTCTCATATCAATGGCTTGGAGAAAGTTCACTTCCTTACTATGGCCCTATTTCGTCCGGACCTGCCCATGCATGAAGAAAATTAAGTTCTCAAAATCGCTTTCTTTTGTCTGTCCTTATGCACAATTTCTCTGTACAGGGCCAAAGAGGAAAGAAATGGAGCTTTGGAAATGTTCCATTCATTCAAAAGGGTTTTCACCCACATGAATTCTCAAACGCTTCTCCCGTTTTCCAAACAATTTCACAGAGTAATTCACTAGCTTTGTTGCCTTAATTGTTCATGGGAAGATGGAAGGGAAGGGAGAATACATCGACATTGACATTCTACTTTTTACCCTGTTTCATGGGGTGAAAATTCATAAAGGGTTGCAATCGACTTTTTGGGGGTTTTACGGTAACTTGTTTCTGCTTAAAATTGATGAGATTTGAACATTTTTGAACTAAATTTTGAATATAAGTTGACAATAATAAGATGATCTTGATGGCGTTAAACTTTCACCGTCTTAGCGTCTTTATCATTTGAATTGGATTCGTTTTGTGAAGATTCTATTCATTTTAATTAAAGATCTCTTGAGCTTTTCTTGAAACTCAAATAAAGAGGGGAGCCCTTGTCTCTTGAACAAAGTTAATTTGAGAAGTTTCCCTTTTGACGTTCCCTTTGAGTAAACAAATTGTCATCAATGGCGTTATAAAATATTGAAATCTGGGCTGACTCGAAGGAAGGTTAGTCGGTGCCATTTTATTTTTTGCCAAGTACGATTATGACCCTGTGCGTGGAAGGGAAAGCAATAATCGGCACATCTTTGGAAGCCCCGCATCTGTTCCTGCTTGAATTCACCCCTGTGCTCCTCAACTCACAAAAAGTTTATTCCGCTTCAGAATCTGTTTGAGGGTTTGAATAAAATGAAAAGGAAGAGACTGGCTCCGTGATATTGAAACAAAGGAAGGGACATGCACAAATCCGAATGAAAATCTGATGTTGGGTTTAACTCAAAAGAGAAAGTGTCCCAGTTGGCCATTTCCGTCATTCTTTCATTTCTTTTCTTTTTTTGCTTTGATGTGTCAACCCATCATGCATATGCACATTACGATCACAGTAGTACGTCTTCATACATCCCACTACCCCTCAGAATTCCTCCCAATTCAAAAATTGTTTTTCTTCAAACTAGAAAAAGTTTTCGAATCCAAGTGTTATGCTCCCCAGAACGGCTCTTTCCCAATTTCAAACGGAACCGTCGTTTCATCTTACTAACATTTCAAATCATTTCTTTACTTCAAGCTGTGAGACTTTTAAACTCAATTCAAAATTCACAAACCCTGAAACATTTGAACTTTGACAACGTATGGTCAACCTCGAGGGCTAAGCGCCCCAGACTCACCGTTGAGCACCGTGCTCATTTTTATTTTAACATTCACGGAATATGCTCATCGTAAAATTTGATTTTTTACACTATTGTACCTATAAATAGCCATATTTCATCTGTTTAGGTTGAATGGAAATGTTTTTTACATGAGTAGTAAACCATCACCTAAAGAAATATTAAAGAATCGTAACCCAATTTCTTCCATTTTCCTTTACATTTTTGCAGATTTTGTCTTTATTTTTATACATTTCTTATACTATATTATACTACTATTCTAATTTTATGAAAGTAAAGTAAATTCTAATACAAATTGGCCATGCGGAGCTACGTTTTGAAAATAAATTTGTTTAATTTTAAGTAAAGCGTTGGTAAGTGAAGTCGTTATTGACAAGAGAGTGAAAGTTCATTAAGAAAGTCATTCTCCCGTGTCAGTTTCCAAAGGCACAGGGTGAGAACGTTTACAAACTTATGACTAACTGCATTTGACTTGAAATTAGGCGCTTGTCTCCTTGTTCTTAAAGGTTCATTGCCCATTTGTCGTCTTTCCTTCCATGTATTTCTCGTAGCATAACTTTAAATTTTACTGCTTTTGACTTGAAATTAGGCGCTTGTCTCCTTGTTCTTAAAGGTTCATTGCCCATTTGTCGTCTTTCCTTCCATGTATTTCTCGTAGCATAACTTTAAATTTGGAGAAAGTCGTAGGGTTAGATTTCCAGTTGACTACTTTCTCCAGCTGCTTTTCTATAATACTTTGATCCGTTCATAACAAACTCGATGACGTTGACAAGACATTGAGACAAAGTGGCTTGTCTCCCTTGCGAGGTCCCTGGAAAAGTCTTTGGTGCTCCCAATACGTAACCATGGATTTGGAAACTTCATTCTTATATTATTTCGACTACTAACATTTTTCATGTCACGACAGTAGGCTGACTGCTCCTGAATTTATGATGTCCCTGTCTCAGCCCCTAACTCGCCTTCCACTCAAACCTGCTAACCACCCTCAACGAAAATTATAATTTCCAAAAAGAATCCTTTGCTTTTGCAAAGTTTAAGGCAACCGTGAAATCTGATTAGTTCCAATTGGCCAAATGAAGGTTTAATTTGGCACAAAAAACAAGAGAGAGCCCATCATGGATTAAGTTTATAAATTCAGATGAAATATACGGCAGGGGACATTTGCTGATTGCTCCATTTTCCCAAGCGTTTTCCCTATGTAAAGGACGACCGGAATGGATTCGTGAATATTTCAAAAATGTGGTAATAAAAATTGCGTTGGCAGAGTAAATTGGTTTGCGAATGAGATGTGCTTGGGCTCTTCTTTTCCTTTTTGGTCTATCTGGATATGATATTTAGTATGGATGCTGTGTAATGTAATGTAAGTAAGTGGAGTCCTCATGTATTTTCTTCCTTTACACAAACGGAAAGATTACATGGATGAATGAGGCTGTGAGTTCAAAAGCAGAAAATATACTTGCATTGCAAGTACCAAAGGGTAGGATGGAAGTGCCGGGGAAAGTTCTACCTCTTCTTATGCTTATATGGGACGTGAAAGGACTCCACCAATGGGGTAGTTTGTAGGACCAAGACGAAGCATCGCGACATTTCTGTGTGAATAGAAATGACACTTTTAGGTACAACATGGGAACCCATTTTTCTCCACTTTATTACACGATTACGTCCTACAGACGCATACGTTTGGCCCTTGTATTCTGAATATGTTCATCTATAACTTACCGGCGCCAAATGGCTTTCCTTTTACGTATTTAGGCTCGGGTGCTAAGCTAAAGGGGATAAGCCGTAGGCAATTTTAGCATAATTTTAGCACAAATTTTAATATTTTTTTTACTTTTACTCTTTTAGCTTTCACTTTTTGTTTCAAATTGCTAAAAATATTTCGATAAAAATAAAACGATCTAATTGTCAAGCCGTAGCCCGAAAGTTAGTGATTTCTGAGAATAACCTCTGACCCAAGTTACTTTCTTTTCTTCTAATGTTCAACGCAGTTGTGTCAGTTTGTGGAGAAAGTTTGTAGAAAGTTGGACGTTTTGTCTTGATGTTTGTTCCCTGTTTCCCCATCTTGATTTTCCGAATGGGTCAGGGTTAATTAGAGCCAAAGGTAGCTTGTGGTTGGTTGACTTTGACAGAAAGAGGTTTGAGAATTGGAGTGTGTGTAAGTAAGGCATTAACTTCTTTTCCCTGTCGGAAGAAGTGAAAGGGGAAAGCTTTCAACGGGCAAAATGATGGGAGTAGTGGGAGAGTACTTTCACTTTGATTTCTTTATCTTCCCTTCTGTCTTTATTTTGTACCATGCGGGACCAATAGGAAATAAATTAGTCCCAGATTATTGACTTTGCTTTCTCCTTGGAGCATAGCTTTCCCCATATAAGATGTGTGGACATTCCCAACGACCCTTATACCCTCCCACACCAAGGAAATAAATGTGAGGGACTAAATTGGAAGTCACATTTACCAGGAGTTATTACCACTGTAGCTTAACGTTTACTAATTTTCCTTTTTCAAATTGCAAACATGCAATTCCCAACATCATCATCATCACTTTTACAAAGTGTGCAACACTTACACGAACACTGGCTGAAATCGAAATCATTCTTCCTCTCCTATCAAGGAATTCATTTAGAATTCCTAATTTCTTTAGAGAATGTTTTGAATTATGGGAGAGGAGGTAGCAGATGCAGTTCTGAATACACAAAGAGTGCTTGGGAATATTCAAATGTTTTGAAAAATGCATGAATGAATGATCTAGAGAAATGAAGGAAGAAGGTAAAGCCAATTCATATCTGTCAATGACAAAAAAGTAAAGGTTCCTGATCCATCGCAATTTCCGAATGCTAAATATCCACGTTTTGTTTGATGAAACGTTTTCCAAGGGAAAGGAGAAAATAAGGCTTCCAAGTGCCAATATTCTTTCTTCCTTAAAATATAAATGAGCAAAAAGGAAAGCATTTAGGGAAAGTAGAAATTTTCTCTTTTGTATTGTGTATTATACTTTATCTTCTCTTGTAAAAAATGACATGCATTTCCCCTTTCTTTGATCAACGAACCCGAAAAGCTTTAAGTTATAAAGGGGTAAAAATTAAAAATAAAATGGGTGGTTAATTAATAAAACACAGAATTCATTGCAAAAATTTGCATCCAAAAATAAAGTTTTAAAAGAAGCAAATATTTAATTACTGTAAGTGTGCACCTGCAATTCAGAAAATGAAAATTTCATTTCCTAGAAGAAAAAAGATTTTTAGCAATTTAGTAAATGGAGTTGAACTGGTTTTCTTTATCCTTTAGTTTCAATGCAATGTGACATTCCTTAAGACACTTCCGCCTTTGGCAGAATAACGTCAAAACCGTCTTCTGGTGAAGACACATCATATACAAAGTAATTAGACGTTCAGTCCACACCAAGAGATATCATAGTCCACTCCACTTTATCATTTTGTGTGTTATAAAGTGCACAGAGAAAGGAGAAAACTTTTACCCACAATTTAAGAGAAAGTCTGAGAATGTATTGTAAAGATTTGTTTTGCTCTTTGCTTGATTGAACGGGATTGGTTCCTTCGTTTCTTTTCTTGATGTCAAGTTGAATTGGAGGATATGATGGTGCATGGTGCTCCAGGAGTGAATGGAAGTTTGAGTTTACCACCACAAAGCCCCAGTCCATCTTAGTTTCCACTTTCACTTGTCAATATCGATTAGAAACCTTTCCTTCTTTTCCAGCAATTAGGAACTGGAAATCATTAACTACATACAGACAAACCCTCGTAAACCATCGTTAGTTATACAATTTGAAAATAACAATAAACTATTATAATAGAAATATTTATAACGAGATAAAACTGAATCAATCCGAACTATACATCAGCCACATTGGTTTCAATTATACGTAAAAACACCTTACTTCAACAATTGATTTTTTTATTTCCAGCAGCTATGAACCAAGGACCGAAGTTTGGTGAACCAATTCCAAATGTAACTGTGGCCGTAGGGCGGGATGCCTCCTTACCTTGTGTTGTCGAACACTTGGGAAATCATAAGGTAAGAAAAATTAAATTTAAAAACACAATTGCAATGCAACCAACTAGAAACTTAAGTTTATACTCGGATTTTGCATTATGTTCATAAGGGTGAAAGGTAGGTGAAAGCGTTTTTTTTAGTTTTGATCCGCTTGTAAAAAAAGAGCATATCGTTTTGTGTAATGGGTGCTTTTCCAAATCCCTTATCCATAAGGTGTGTAACTACATAAACTGCGAGCCCATTTGTTTGATTTTATCGTAGTTTGGGATCACTGAGAACTGTCTTTGAGAAGGAGAAAAATGTTCGAAAGAATGAAAGATATGGCTATATCGTTGGAAATAGAATCTGGGAGATTCTTATGGCAGTAGGAACTTAATGTAAGTGTGTGTGTAAGAAAGAAAGAAGAAAGTAAGAGTTCCTCAAGTGTGATATTATTGGATCATGAGTGGAAAAGTGGAACCAAAAAAACCGTAGTTAACAATGCTTGAACTAACAAAGCTACGACATTCAATTCCCGGGGAAAAAAGACCCGATTTGAATAAAAAGGGGAAAAAAAGAGAAAATTTTATTAAATTTTTGGTTTATTTGTATCATAGGCTTAATTATTTACCAATTTTACCCTCTTTTTAAACAGAATTTGCTTAAATTCGTTTTTACATTGCTAAATTTGGCGCTAGGTTAGGGAGGCAGGAGCTTAGGAGGAGCTTGGGTACTACTTTGACAGGGCTTGGGCGCTAGCTCTTGTCGGGTGTTAACTGTAGCGGTGAAATAATGTTCTGGAATGGTTCTCTCATTTACGAATGGATTTTCCTCACCTTCTTTCATTCCCTAGTGAATCTTCTTCAAAGGTGTCATGGAAGTGCCAAAGATTATTGCCTTAAATGGATTTACATCCCATTACTTTCATTCATCCTCCATTTATCGCTACTCCTAGAGTATTTATTCCTTTCCCAAATTTTAATTCATTCCAGCATCTCCTCTTCTGTGGAGCAATAAGTTCCTCTGGTCCAAATTACTTCCTCATTTTTATACTTTTCCGCCCATTCATCAAAGGTTGCATTTCTGAAATGGAAACTTTAAATGAGTGAGAGTTGAAAGCTGAGGAAGACGTGGGTTGCATACGGCGCTTTTTGAAACTTTCTCTGTTCCTTTATGTCCCTGTCAGGAGGCGGGGCAGATGTAGTGATTAGGAAGTGATGCAGAAAGTTTAAACTTAATTGTACTCTCAGCAGGGAAGAAAGGAGAAAGTGTTAAGGGATTAGAGGAAGAGACTTTTGATTTTCTGGCCCAACTTGTTTCTGACAGTAACGAGAATTCCCTTCTTCAATTGAAGATTTAAGACAGATTTAAAAAATATCTCAAGAATGCATTGAAGGATTTGATCATTCTTTCTCTTGGGATGGAGATCCATCTGTCTCTTTTTTCCACTTTTGATTTCCATAAAGTATACATTTCACAACCCCTTTGGCTGTCGTAGACTCATTTAATACTCAAGTTCCAAGTTCCACCCAATCAGGAACAAGGTCAGAGAATTACACAAGGTCACATGCATCTTCTTGTGTTCTTTGATCTTGGGTTTTATCTGCCAGAGGGGAAGCAAGTGTGAAAAACCCCAGAAGATAATCAAACGAAATCAAATTTTCGAACTGGGTGAAATTGAGATTCTCCTTGTCTGAATTTCCTACGACATTTCCCACTGTAAAGGAGAAAGGGGAGAAAGTCATGTGCCCTTTTGGAGTCGTGTTGGAGATATAACAGATTGGAATAGTTATTCACCTCTCATCCATACTGGTGGACTCGTGTATTGAGAAAGTGAAAGTGAGGCTGTGAAAGAGGAGAAAAGTGAAGATTTTTTCCTGTCGATTTCATTCTTTCCCTTGACTTTTCTCTTCATGCGGAGGGATGAGTTGAGCTCTTTTCTCTGGAGACTCGTTTCTTCCCTCGTCTTGTTCAAGTCATACATCCGACTCGGTCCTTCCCTAGCCTATGAATGGCAACCCTCAACCTCTTGTCTTCTTCATCTTGTCCAGAAGACTTCATCCGGAGGCATGAACACTTCTACTACTTGCGGCTCTTATTGACATCTCGACCTTAGACTGACAGCCATAGCCCATTCTGCGGTTTCTCACTAAACCCTGTCATCACCCTGTCATTCCTATGCAAATCCAAAATGGGGTGATCAACAAACTGTTGCTAATAATAACAACATTTGATGTCAGTAATAGGTCATTAGCATGCGTCAGCGCGTTGAAAACGAAAGGTTGGAAGTGTGTAAAAATTCCTTTTGCTTTCCGACTTTGTTTGAAGAGCGGGTGAACCAATAATAGTAGAGCATATGCCCATAAAGCTGTTAATTAGTTTGTCCATTAATTCTCTAGAGAGAGATGGGAAGTCGGTACGGCCTTTTTAGATTATGAGGAAACTTGGTGGTAGTGGTGGTGGCGTTTGATGGCCAACCAACATGCCAAGCCCAGCTTCGTCTACAGCCCCTCAAGCACGATATCGATCAA
The DNA here is from genome assembly GCA_009869845.1 of Pseudachorutes palmiensis. Classification (NCBI taxonomy): domain Eukaryota; kingdom Metazoa; phylum Arthropoda; class Collembola; order Poduromorpha; family Neanuridae; genus Pseudachorutes; species Pseudachorutes palmiensis. The sequence continues at coordinate 14,248 of VNWY01000750.1, read as the reverse complement.
CTTAATGTGTCAACACAATAATAGTTTCCTTTGTTCGCTGTACTAGTGGTTGAATTCCTTCACACACCCACACACCAACGGTCAATCACAACCAGAAGAAACAAAGATGGAGATGCGCTATAATGCTGGACCTGGCAGGTCAACAAATGCACAAATGCTTATGCACCAAATACAGAAATACAGAATCTAGCTTACTATAAGGCTTGAGGGCTTGGGGCTTATGGCCAGTGCGTAGTTTGAAAGTTAGAACAGGGGTTTTGAATTTTGTGAAAATCCTGGTTTGTTCTCTTTCGTTCTATTTCTATACTTGATTAATTAATGCCATTGACTTGGGCTTAAGTCCTTCGTCTTTTCGAACCCCAATGGGAGTTACGAGAGTCTTTTAATCCTCAGTCTTTCCATTCCTGTGGATCATAATCACTCAAAGATGAGCTTACACACTCCAGCTAGTTTTGACTTTCACCGATACAGTTCTCAACTTTCTCCCAGTAGATTAAACCCAATCTTGAATTAATTAATAATATTCTGCAACCAAAGGGTTTCAAGAAGGGAATTAATTCCAAAGCCAAAGGCTTTTGTTCGCAGAAGAACGCAGAGGGCGCACTAACTTCTTTTTATTGTTTCAGGTGGCATGGGTTCACATTGACAGACGAATGATCTTGACAATACATAAACACATTGTCACTAAAATCCCGAGATTCACGGTTTCCTATGACTCACATAAAACTTGGCTCCTTCATGTCAACTCTGTACAACCAGAGGACAAGGGTTACTACATGTGCCAGGTAAATAAGTCAATCACAAGATTTTTCAACAGGAATGTTGAAATTTTCCAAACTAAAAGTGACATAAAAGTGACTAAAAATTGACATAATTTCTTCTCCTGCAGGTCAACACTGAGCCTATGATTTCGCAAGTAGGATTTCTACAAGTCGTGGGTGAGTCTGGCTTATGTATTACGTTCAAAGTCGTTAAATGATTCTGCCTCCATTTCCTGGTTTTACGACCTACTAACCATTACTCTGTGTGCAATGTGCAGTTTAATGGAAATGAGCATTGATTATTGATCCGTGGAACCTTCATATTGCAACTGTTTGTCTAAAACTTTTGTCTTGTATTTCCAGTTCCACCAAATATTTTGGACGACGACAGTTCCGAGTCACACGTGGCTGTGAGGGAACATCTAAATATCACACTGAGCTGCAAAGCTGAAGGATTTCCTGAACCTCGCATTACATGGAGACGAGAAGATGGCAAGGAATTTGCAGTGGATCGAAGAAAGAAAGGTAAATAGAAATATGGACGAAATAGATAAAAAAAGATTAAAAAAACAAAGCTTTTGTTAAAAAATTAGACCATCTTGTGGTGGTGAAAATTGATCATGCGCTAAAACGTTTAATAAGCAAAAGAGTGAAACCCTTGGATTCTGAGGGGGTGTGAAACAAGATAATTTCTACTCTGTGCTCCTGGTGTTGAGACCCGTGCGTGCATAATTTGTCAAGTTTTGACATAAGGTGAAAGTTGGTGTAACGGGGTTGAAAGCGGCCGAAAGTTTTGACACGGTGTTTGTTCCACGGTGGTTGGTTGGTATTACAAGAGCCAACCGTGTGGAACAGAACCAGGACCTGAGGAGCTCTTGAAAGCTCAAGCTGGCTCCTCAAAAAATACAAAACGAGATAGGAAGACTTGACAGTTATTTACACAGCTCACAAAAGTCACATCATCCAACTTTAGAAAAACTTTGTAAGAATGGAGTCGCGAGGAAAGCAAGGGAAGAAGCGCTTTCCTCTTAACTCGAAGTAGATTACATTTCATATAATGGACGCTCATAAAAGATTCCACTCAGGGAAAGGGGACTCATTTCCCTCGTAGAAAGTACTGAAAAGCCACCGGGAAAATAGAAGCAAAAGGGACACTGGAAATAAAACGAAACAAAACAGGCTATGGTCTGTTTTCAAACAGACGAGATGCGATGCTCTATGCTGATAAATAAGGATTTAAGTCAATCCTAAGTTCAGAGTGCGTTCGTTCATAAGTTCAGGGATGTGTGTCACTTTTATCATTCCAGTCCTTTAACGCAAAAGAAAGGGAAAGGTCATTGACCTTTAGTTCAAGAAACCTAATAATCGCCCCATTTGAATTTCCCACGCCGTCCTTCAGATTAAGGATTCATGGGCAGCCGAAAATAATAATTGAGTTGTGCTTTGGTCTTATTTAATGCCAGGATCCTTATGCAATGCTCAAGAGCTGAATTTGGCCATCCTCATGTGTGTATTTAGGAGAATGTCATGAAAGTCGGAAGGACGAAGGAGGGTAATTCGACATCTACGGCTTTCAAGGGATGCTCATGAATTCCCCCTCAAATGGCACATTAGAGATTAATAACAATTATGACTTTCTGACGCAAATCATCCTTAAGACAAAGAAAAAAAAGTTAAACAGTCGCACGCTATAATGGTCTTATGAGAGAAAATTACAGTTATAACTGTGGGAATTTCGTATCTAAGGATTCGTTATCTTTCCGAATTTAGAAAATTCTTGGCCAATCAGGACGTAGACATTTTATTTTCTAAGAGAGATGCGTCAAATGCGTGGACTCTTCCGGGTGTCCATTTCCAAGTTGAAGTCTGAGACTATTAAATCAGAATGATTTATTAACTCTTTCCCTTCCTATAGGAAAAGGAAGTTAGTAGGAAGAGGGAAATTTGAATCAGGAAGAGGCGAGAGAATCCCATAATAAAATGCAGTGGAAGTTTGGGACATGGACACAAGTCGTGTGTCTGTCTCTGTCTCTCTAGTATGTGGAGATTGCGGGACCTTTTCGTTTGAATTTCCATTTTCAGGACTTGCTCTACGACTTTTATGTCCCGGGCGATATCCACTTGGATTAGATATGGATATACTTCCAACCCTCTACTCCGATGAATAAACGGGAATTTGCAACATTTCCATCCCTGAATGAGTCACAATGTCCGTCTGACTGGGTGCTCCATTTTAAATAACAACTCGTCATGTCCTTCATCCTTCCCTCCATATACACAACTTTCTTCCCGCCTGATTAATCCCACTTTAAATGCAAACAACTCTTAATTACTCCTCTGCACAATAACAATGGCCATCCTTTTAATTGGAGTGAATGTGTCTGGTTGTTAAAACTTCAGCAGAACCAGATTTATATAGGAAGCAGGATTCTGAACTTGGCGGAACTTTAGTGCAGTGTCAGCGGGAACCTTTGATTATGTAATGCATGGATCCAATGGGATACGAGATAAGCCAGTGTAGTGTGTCCATGGGATTAGCAGAGGGGGAGTGTTATGGACTCTGACAATTCGGAAAGTGTGAAAAGCCCGGGACTTTTTGAATCCCTTGTGGGTAAAATTAACAGAGTTGCTCATGGAGGAGGGATACGTTAAATGGACCTTGGGTATGATGGATCTGGTGATGCGTGGTGGGATAAATGAATGTGTAACAGCAGGGACTGTGATAAAGACACTGGTCCCATCATAACGCGCTTACAAGTACAATTTACTATATGGACTACTTATAGACGTCCCTTTAAATTAGATTCCCTCGATAGATTTTATGATGAGGACTTCGTCAAAGGCAATTAAAGTACAGAAGGGCCCTTCATCCATTATGGGTGAGTCCCCTTTGTCTCCTTTTGCGTAGGGAGATCCCTATCCAAATTGTTTTAGGAACAAAGAGGAGCCATTACGCCATAGACTCACATGACACATGCAGTTTGCATATATACAAGCGCCCAATTTCAAGAGTTGTGACCATCACATTTACATAACAGACCAAAATTCAGTAAATGCAAAGGGTTGGCAACAGTTCCAATGCGGGAAACAACAATGCGTTAAGATTTCGAGATTACAACAAAGGGAAGGATGCAGATTACATGCAAAACTATGTATACCGATTTTTATCTTTGTTTCAGTGAATCAATCGGATGGCGAACGACTTCATTTGTATCGCATCAGTCGAACGGAAATGGGTCCATATCTCTGCATAGGTTTGCTAAAATTATTAACCTAAAACCAAAAAACCTAAACATTTTAACTTTAATTTTACCCCTTAACTTAACCCCTAACTTACCAAACGCCTTTTTCTTTCAAACCGTTTTCCTTCATTTTCAAACACTTTATTTGACTTTTTTGTGTAATTTATTTCTTTTGTAGTTCATAATTCTTCACCCCTTTTAATTAAGATGGCGGAAGGGGTTGAAAATACCTCAATTTGGAGGATTGACACGTAATTGTGAATTAGCTCAAAAATGCTTTAATTGTTTCTTTACAGCTTCAAATGGGGTTCCGCCGTCAGTGAGCAAGAGAATAATAGTCGACGTTGAATGTAAGCCAGAGTTTAATTACTCCCTTCCCAAGCATATAGAATGGAAATTTAATACGAACCCGCTTTCTCCTATTATACCCTTCTTTACGGCCTGAATTTTAAGTATCGGATCCCAGGAATTTTAGTAAATATCCAACCATGTGTGGAGCAAGTTCATTAAAGCAACGGTGAAAATCTGACTGGGACTTGTGCTCTTCCATGGCCCTTTCGAGAATGGAATTAGAGCTGAAGTAGACACACTATATAATTCAACTTGGGATGCATTTGATTAAATTAAAAAAAGATTTAAGCAGAGTGGGATTGGGATGGACAGGGGCTAAGAATAAGTGGCCAAAGTCCGAGGAATGAATTTCTCCAAGCTACTAGCAAGGGTGAAAGCAAAGAAATGAATGTGTAAAGGGAGTGCTAATTTGTCTTGATCATTTCCCCTTCTTCCCTTTTGCGCGCACACACTTAAAAAGTGAACTGGTATCTTCCGACATCTTCCAGAACTTAACTTGGCTTAAAGAGATTTAGGAGGTACATCAACGGACATGCACAGCATGACATGCTTCCCTATGTCATCATTCCCTTTCTCTTTTAGCACCGAGAAAGCAGAAGGAAGGAAGACTTTGTCAGTCACTTAGTCATGTCACTTTCTTTATGGGAACTTGAGAATTAATAGTTCATGACTGATGAGGCTATTCTTGACAGGTTTTCAGAACGTCTTCAAGCGTGTTTGATTCGAAAGCAAATGAGAAAAAACAGGAAAATGCAAATTTGGTTGCAAAATGGAGTTTATATGGTTTACTATATGGTTGTTTGTTCTATGCGTTTGCGTATGTAATGCGTATCTGGTAATTAGCAAATGAGCGCAGTGTGCCGTGCATTTAGTAGCCTTGTGTTCTAATTGCGGTGTTCTTTTTCATGCAGTTTCCCCAATGATCTGGGTCCCAAATCAATTAGTTGGAGCTCCAAGTGGGACGAATGTGACTCTAGAGTGCCATACGGAGGCGTTTCCAAGAGCAATTAGCTACTGGGTTTATGACAACGTGATGATCCTCACGACCGGGAAACACTACACGGAAACACTAGAGACTAACTACAAAACCCACATGCGGCTCACCATTCGTAACCTAAGAGACAAGGACTTTGGGAAATACCGGTAACACCTCCTCATTAATTAAAACAACCGCCCCTAGCTAACCACAAGGAATTATGACACTTTCATTAATATGTCATTTCACGCCTGCCTAACCTACCCTTTGACTCTACCCGGGTTCTTTCCAATAGGTGTCTCTCGAAAAACTCACTCGGAGAAACAGAGGGATCCATCCGACTTTATGGTAAGAAAATATTCATCACGCAATAATTATAAAATATGCATTTCTGTACAATCAAAATCTCTACTCTGAGGTGCCAACTTTTTGTATTAAGGTGCTAACATTTTGAAAAAAATTTTTGCTTTTTTTAAATTTAGCTTTTTTAGGCGATTTTTTTTTGTAAAATGAATGTTAACGTATTCTGATTGATCGGATTGAAAGCCTCTTCGGCTTATTGTAAGAGCATCCATTCCAAGTAGTAAAAGGCAATTTCCACACCCACATTTCCAAGTAAAATTATTTTTTGGAATGAATGATGGGATCAGAGTTTTGGGGATTCTTCCATTTCAATTAAATAATAATGCTTTGGTAGTGCAGAGAGTGTTAAAGCCTTTGCATTATTGAGGGTGCGTTGTCGTCGCCTTTGATCACAAAACTTTTGTCGCGCCTTCCCTTGAACCCCCTGAATTCATTCACTTTGATTAAATTCTGGTTCTGTGGGAAAGCACTTTCACCCCAGGACCTTTGAAACCCACAGCCTAAAGTTTAGGACTAAAAATTAGCCCCCAAAACGAATTTATTATAAAGAATTTCTTATTATTTTCAGAAATACCCTTGCCCTCACTTCCTCCAAAAGCAACGGAAATGCGAGGGTTGAAAGACAGTAAGTCAACATTTTGAATTTCCCCGCTTCCCCTCTTGGTCCTAAAAACCACGTTGTTCCTCTGCGGAAATGGAATGACCGTGAGATCCTCCTTTGATGAAATCAGTTCGGAAATTGGCTCCATTCAGACAACTCAACTACCGCCAATTTAAGACCAAATAGGGCTATAAAAATATGAGAGGGAATTTTTGAATTAGGATGATCCAAGCGTGTTAGCTGGACGGAAGGTAAATTCAAAAGATCTTTTCATGTGATCATTCAAGGGTTTACGGGGAACGTGGTTGCCTTTAACTTTCCACAATCAGGCTCCTTTCGGTAGAACTCCAAGCAGAGGCGGTCTAAGTCTAAAGTCTTTTCAATGGAGTAATGGTCGTCCAATGCATGTCGGCAGTACCCGGTGCTAAACTCCATAATAAAGTTGACAATTTTATCAAGATTCACGTCCTGACATTTACCTCCTTGCTCTGTAACATCGGCCTTAAAAGATCATGGCGGTTCCCATTCAACAGAGATAATCCGAGTTCGTTATGCCTTTCAGATCCTGTTGGTGGTGTGCTGAAACTAAATCCGATTTCGAAATCAGAGGATAAGCGGAATCGCGGAGGAGGTGGGAATAGGAATGGGAATAGAGGCAAGTCCGATTCGTCGTCACTTCCAATTGACTCCGTTTCAGGTGGGCAGCAGACTGTTCTCTCAGAAGAAAACGTTTATGGAGAGGTTCCTTCTATTGAGTCCGCATCAGCAACTGAAAATTCCGGTAATTAAAATAATTGTGAAGAAGTAGACATTTTTATGTATTAATTTTGGACCTAATTTTTATTTCTTTTCAGGTAATCTTCATAGGTCTCTAGCGTTTGTTGGTTTTGTCATTTCTTCCTTGGCCCTGTTATGGGGAATTGTATAAAAGGCAAGGAATGCGCCTGCGTCAGGGTCGCTGGTAATGAAGCCCTAATTTTTGCACGGTGCTGATGACTTAATTAACACGAGTTGCTACTTAAAATGGATTTTAAGTCACAAACACAAACATCTTGTTGTTCAAAAGAAATGGCTCAAAATGGAGGATTGGAAGCAGTTGAGTACGCCCGCGCGAAACAATTTTAGTGCCAAATATTTTTTCTATTAGATTAATGCATGATGCGCGTGCGCGCAGGGGTGGGTGAGTTTTCCTTTAAAAAGCTTCTTATGATTTTAGTCATATAGGTTGTTAACTTTGGAAACAGGAGCGGGAAGTTTGTAATTTAAAATTGAATCATGAAAGTTTTAGAAGTGTCAAAGTTGAACCTCCCCCATAGGAGAGAAGATCCAAAATGTCATCGAAGTATCTCCATGAAAGTACCCCATTTGTATTCCCGCGCTCAAATCCCACCAGGCATGGAGTGTGCGTTGTATATAATTTGCGATATGACAAAAATACGTAAAATAAAAATCTTATCATCTATATTTATTCAGAAGAATAACTTTTTTCTATAGAAAAACATACAAGTTTAAAGCTTAAAAAGGGAAATGGCGAGTGTGTACAATTTGAATTTTTGAATTCCCGCCTTTGAATTACACAAATGGGATGAAGCGGGGGATTCAGAAATTCGATGATTCACTTGTCTCTAAAATTAGATTCACATTGTTACTATTATTTACTACCACTGCTGTTATGAATGCTAACACGTTTTAAAACTTATAATCACGTGAGACGGATTAGTAAAAATATTATTAAATGAAGCTGTAAAATGATTATAAATAAAAGTTATATAAATACGGACTACGCACTACCACGGGGGATAGACTTGAATCCTAAATTATCAAAAGATTAAATGGGATTAGCAGCGTTCTTACGCAGTTTTTAAGTCAAAGACAAATGTGAGTGTCTCTGGGGAAAGGCTCCTTTGAATAGCCAAGTGGATCTTAATTCTTCTTCCAACTTTCACCCCTTTCTCCAGTCATCATCTCAGTAAACTCTCGAATTTCCTTGAGCCTTGCATCCGAAAATAAACCTGTTGATCAAAAACTTTTGCAAAATAAAACCCTCTGAGTTGTTATAATTTCAAAGGCTAATAATTTAGTGAGTTTTGGAGACGAAGACAGAAGGAGGCTTCATGGGTGGGGCAAGGGGTGTGGTTTCTATTGTTTATTAAGGACTATTTCTAAAGTAGTTGCTTCCATACTTCCTTAAGTCGGAATAAATGTTTAAGTGGGAAGTCATAGTCATGTGGGGTTAATTCCAGAACACCAAAAGAGAACTGGAGAACTGCTGCTGCTGGAGAAAGAAAATCTCATCAGACTTGAAAGGAACTTTGGATTCACCTCACGTTCAGGGCAATAAGCAACGGCCAAAGTAGAGTTCTGATGGTGGAAGATCTGACTCTGAAACCAACATGGAATGAATATTGCAGGAGAAACGTCGAAAGCCTTAATGTACTTTCTCCCTTCCTTCATCCTTATAAAAGAAGCATTTTGAAACCATCCGAGTTTACACTTATGGCCTCCTCACTTTCTTCATCACTCCACTCCCATTTATTCTGGGGGAATAATCAGGCAAAAATACTCAAAAACCAAGGAATGCAATTGAAGGCCTTGTCTCAAATGTCTCACCTCCATTCCTCCATGCCACTTTCAATCAAGACGCTTAGAACTAAATAAATAATCTGTGAAGATGTGGGGTTACTCATTGGGCGAGAGGGGAGGCTTGATGACGGGTGCGAGATCCACAGAGGAGGAATGCAGGTGCTTAACTTTTATTTTTCAAGTGTACTATTGTGTAATCGTGAAGGGTGACGTGACGGGAGGTTCCTTCCTTCCAGTTTATTAGACTCCTGCCAGTAGTGTGGTGTGCTAATGAATCATTAATGAGGACAGCCATCCCGATGACTCCCGTCTGTCGGAACCTAAGAGAAAGTGAAGAAAATTTCACTACGTACTCTACGCTACGAGGCTGTGGCGATTTTCCTTTTCTTCAAACGCTTAATCCAATTTCCCTTGGAGAATTCCTCCATTCCCTTTCTCTGGAGAGAGCAAGGGAAGGAAATGATATCACAACTTTCGGGCTAAGAAAAGACCACTGTGAAATGCCACGGTCGAGAAGGCGCGGTGGCAGTGGGGACGAGGCCAAAGAGCTGGTTAATTCTATTCCCACCCACTTCTTCTTTTATGTGCTCATTTCCAAGGCAAGAATATTTTTATTTACGTCATTGAAAGTCCTCCTTCGTCCTCGTGCCTTCAAAGATGCACCACATAATTGATAAAGGCATTTGCATTTCACCCCTTTTGCATTTCAACGCCTTTCAATTTCGTTCGAGAAAAGAATAGACAAGACTCCATTTCTGAAGAAAATCCTGTTTTACAGTGTTTAAGTTTTTAAATGACGGTAGGTTAACTAAGACTGATGGAAATTAACTATAGCATGAATTAAGATAGCTCATTGTGTCGTTAGATTAGCGTGCTAACATGTTTGAACCCTAATTTAACGCGTGACAACATGTTCAAACGGTAATTTAACACGTGCTAACATATGCTAACAGTAATTTGACATGTTCAAATTCTTATTTAACGTGTATTAACATATTCGAAAGGTAATTTGACATGTTCGAATTCTTATTTAAAGTGTATTAACGTATTCGAAAGATAATTTAATGTGTTCGAACTCTTATTTAACATGTATTAACGTATTCGAAAGGTAGTTTGACGTGTTCGAACTCTTATTTAAAGTGTATTAACGTATTGGAAAGATAATTTAATGTGTTCGAACTCTTATTTAACATGTATTAACGTATTCGAAAGGTAGTTTGACGTGTTCGAACTCTTATTTAAAGTGTATTAACGTATTCTAACATTAATTTCATCTCATACTAATATGTTCGAACGGTAATTCAACAGCTTTATAGCATTAGAATATTAATTTAACGCGTTTTGAACTGTTGAAACGTTAATGCAACGCAATCAAGCGTATTTGATGTTAATAATTTAGTTGGATTACGTGTTATAGTTTAATATTAATTTAGCATTGGTGGGGTTAGCTTTAAGTAGCTTTTTCTGTTCAGTTTTAGTTGGCTAAGCCTGGAACTCTGCGGGGGTGAATTTAGTGAATTCCTTGTCGATTGGAAAAAGAGCAATAAATAAAAATTCAAAAACGTAATGTCTTTTTCAGCAGGATGAATGGAGTTTTGAACTACTTTTTATAAGGAATTATTTGAACGCCTATGTCGATGTATGGTCCCATATCGCTGGATCAAAGCTACACGGCTTGTTCTCTCACCGATGTTTACGAACGTTGTCGCTGTTCCTGTCCGTTCATTTCTATCCCCCGCTCAGCGCCACTTTTCAAATTCTGTGGGGCTTAAGTGTAAACTGCTGGAGAAGGTTGTTTCATTTTTCCACAGCTCTTGCTCAATTGAACCCAGCAGCCAAGGATTTGTTGAAGGTTGAACAGGAATGGCAAAGAAGAACACAAGATTAGGAAGCATTTCCAGTCTGGTCAGGAATACTTTTTCCGAAAGTATAAGTAAACCCAAAGTATTTTTTGGTTTATACGCCATGTTTTACAGCATTAAAAATCTAGATGGACTTGGCTCTCCTTGCACTAGACCCAATCCATTTTGAAATTGGAGTCTTACTCTTTACTTCATTCCTTCCACCGCCGCAGTGTTTGGTTGTTGATCCCACGTTGATCTTGTTTAACTTTTCATATACCAGGGGGAAAACCTTTTCCTTATCTACTGGATAAGGTTACCAAAATTAAAAAGTCAACTGACCTTAAAAGCTTAAAACTAAATGGAATTCCAATTTATAATATTTGTGCATGAGTGAGGATTATGATGGGAATGAATGCGGCATACTAATATTTCGTCCATGTTTGAATTTCAAAATTAACCCTGTTTACCCCTTCTGCTCTTGTGTTCCGAACATTCTAAATTACAACCCTACAAGCATCTCCCTATAAGCAACCGACAAGCGGAAATTAAACCTATTTACTTTTCACGTTCTAATCGAGTTGTCTCAAAAGTCATCCCGAACTCAGGCCCTCCTGCTCATAATTTATAATTCATTTATAAACGAAGAAAGTCCTTTGGTGTTGAATTTCTCCTTTGACAAGGAGGCACAGGTGTCGGCTTTGTGTTACTGGGCTAATTGCATCTCTCTTCTGCCTCTTGGCGATTCTCCATTTCCTAATATTACTCAAGACGCTGCTAATTAAATTATCAACAGCTCCTTTGACTCTCTTAAGGAAATTGAAAGTTTGAATTCCGCCTTAAACTCAATTTCACATTAATTTGTTTGTTTTAATTCAAAATAGAAATCATTTCCTGATTTCCAATGAAAGGATTTGAACGTACGAACGTGGAATTTTGAGTCTATTAACCACACATGGGGAGAAAAGTTGAAGGAATTACTGCCAAGCTCTTTTTAGTCTCTGGTGAAAATCCCACGGGAAGGGAAGTGTGTGTCCATTGGATTCTTTTCCTGGTCAGAAGAATCCTGGGTATTGTCAACCACTAAGTTGATTTGATTAAAGGACAAAAGACAAAGCAAACAATCACCATTAATCTCAATTTTCTGGTTCTGGATCTAAAACTTTTATAAATCAATGACTTTAGGATACTTTAGAGTTGTGTGTGTGCCATTTTCAAACTATCCCACCACATACGAAAACTAAATCACGAGGTCGATAAACCAGTCTGAGCAATGCCCTGCTCCTGGAATGTTTATTGGATAACTGGACACATATCCAGTTATAACTAAGGTAGCACAGCACAGGCTCAGGGCCGTAACTTGTACCCAATTAGAAACACTTGGGGCTGGAATGAAATATTTCAACCCAACAAACCAATTAGGAAATGACCATAAGAAGAGTAATATATCCTGCTTAAATCCCCACGTGAGTTTCTTATGGGGAATCCCAAGGGTTTTACAAATTATGATTGGAAACAGACTTGCTTATTTCCAGACTAATTTGGAATGTGATTGTAATTCTAGTGCCAATGGATCTCGGCAGCCCACTTTTTCCTTTTGTGGTAACTAACTTAAGCTTAGTCACCGTGTGGGGAGAAAGCAGAGAAAGTAGAGGGATCCATTACATTCATTTGTACGACAGAGTAACGGATGGTCGAAATGTCTCACTTGTCTCACCCTACACAATCCAACCATCCCTCTTAACACTACGAAAAATCATCAAAATGAATCCATAGTCCACCGTCCATGGTATGTCGCCTGGATTGTTTATGAAGATGGCTTTATTGGTCCAATGGCCAATTTCAAAATGCTTTTCTCCTCCATTCACCATCAAGATTTGACTTTGGCGAGTGTCCAGAGCGACCTTTTGTTACCACTTTTCTTGCACCCCTTGGCCTAATAAACATTGACCACCAGAAAGAAAGGAAAGGAATTAAACGACGAAATTCAACACCAGAAGTGTGCCATTAATGTTTTGTTATTGGACAGTTGGGTCACACCACAAATGTCATTTCAATAACACACCCTCCTTTTTTTACTCTGGTCATTTCCGTTAATGGCCAACTACCCTACTCACTTTGGAAAGTTAGTCACAAATTAAAACCTCCTGTCACGTCATGGTTCTACAAAAAGAAAAAACGGGAGAAAACAATGAAAACATTGGAAGCGTATTGTCATGTCTCATCTTGCCCCAAATAAACTTAATATGTGGGCGCTAAAATTCAAACTAGCTTTCCATGTGATGGTTTCATGGTTTAATTACAGTGGTTTAACCTGCAAAAGCAGCGTATTGTTATGGTTCATCTTCCCTAGGAATGGCATTTGAGCGCTAACATTCAAACTAAGTTTCCACGTGGCTTCCATGCAGTACCTTCTAATTTCATTTTCAGGGGTTAGGCTTGAAAAAGGGATGGGAAATGGAGCCTGTGTCCTAGAAAGTGAAGCAATGTGTGAAAATTAGAATTACGAGGGATATATGAATGTGTTCTTGAGGTCTTTGTGTGTAAGTGCGGCGACAGTCGCTTGGGCTTATGTTGACAACCGTAGTTCTGGTCCTGTGTAGCATTGGATAGGGAGAGAAAGCATCTTTTCTTAGGGTAAGAAAGCATATGATTTAGAGAAAAGAAAGTAGGAAATAAGGATCTTTCCCTTTGATCCCCCACCTTCCCTTCTGCCAAACATTTCTCTTGATTAAGCTTCCATTGAACTTGACAGACCCTTTCCGTTCTCATGTTTCTCCAAGGCTTCAGTTAAGCTCACTTTCTCCCTTTCTCTGCATACCAACTTAAATCCACTTTCACCACTCTCGGATTCAGCAGAAAAGATTCTTAATTAAAAGTGAAAGTCAAAAGTTCCACTGCTAAAAATGTCAATTCTTCTTTTGTTTGTGCGTTTTCAAACTGGTTTGATTTTGAGATTGGATCCTAGATAACCGGAGTTATGATTTTGTTGGTTTATATAACAATTTTAAGCTCCGTACTTTGCATTGAGTAGGACAGAATTATGTTCCCATCGTGGCCACTGAATGAAAGAGGAGGACAGTTGTTTGTTCCCTGCAGGAGAAAGTGTGGAGAAAGTTTTGCTTTCACTGGTTGAAATGGAGGTAGGAAGTAGCACTATATATTCCTTACAGTGGACGCATTATTGGCTCAAAAATGAAGAGTTATGATAATTGAACGGCTACACCACATTGTACTTCAAGTAATACGATAAAAGACATAACATTATCGTTACATTTTACAATATAAAAACCATCCAGACTCCACACTACAGTCTATACTACCATACAAACCTCCCTTCCTTTAACCTTTTCATGAAGTTCTCACATGACTTTCATGACAGTCGTCGGGAAATGCTAATTTGGCACTCCACTCCTTACTTCTTGTGGCAGGGATGTAAATGGCAGCAAAGCTTTATTACAAATTGTCACCATGTAAAGCACTCATTTCCTACGTAACACACACACACAAGACTCACAAAAGAACGTTCA
>VNWY01000749.1:0-30390 GCA_009869845.1 Pseudachorutes palmiensis | reverse complement strand
CAATTTTCCAACACGTGAATGGAAGTTTCATTAAGGAAAAGAGTATGAATGAAGGCAATTAGCTTCTGCGCAGGCGCATGGGATTTACAACTGAGGCCTACGACAAGTCCCGTTTTTACGCACGTAGTAAATTCCATGGAGGTCCTTGACTCATAACAAATGTCACGTGGGGACACCTGCGCAGGCAGATGCGCAGTGGGGTTTTCAACAAGAAAATTCACAAGATTTTCAAACGGCGTTGAAGTTATGCATAGTGAAATGTGCAAACTGGATTTTCCTAATATCTTCAAGATTCCAAACTTTTTTTTTAACTTTTATTTGAAATTGAAGATCAAGGAAGCCACGGCCGTATCTTTTTGATGTTTTCCAAATCCGTTGAATAGAGGCAATCAAAGAGTCGTTTGTTTTGTTTGTTTCTTGTGCCGACAGAAGAGAGCCCTCATTGCCTTTCCCTTTGAAGATGAGTATTACTTATTTACGACTCGTCCTTTTGCCTACTTGGGCCTATTATTGCTTTCTGTTACAATTTTATGCTCGTGGGAGCGGCCGGGATCTCCTGATGATGACGGAAGTTTTATAGTCCAACAATGAAAGCTGAAACCATTGACTTGTGCTGAAGAGGAGATCCACTTTCATGTCCTTCATCATCCACATTGTTCCGAAAAGTTAAGATGGGCTCATGGGCGTTGGAATAAAAGTGGGCGGAGAGCAAAGGGAAAGTTTCCTCTCCCTTTAGAAAATACTTTTTGGTGTTTTACTCTGTCCCTGTGGAAGGATGACATGGATCCTTTTGTCCCTCCCCATGTGGTTCCCCGTGACAAACAAATAAGGGACACAAAAATGAAATTATTTTTAGCCTCTTGTTTCCGACCTGCATGAGTTCCTTAATACAGGCGTAACTTATCTGTGGTAACACGCCGATTTATACCCAGGCTACTCTGCAATTTCAACCTCTCTCTCTCAGGCTTGCAATTCATTCACTTTAACGAGCAGCCATTGTTCTGGCGTCCAAAGGATCGTAAGTCTTAAGACTAAAACTGGGGACAACCACCTGGAGAGGGAACTCGTTTCACAAATAATTCGCAAACTAAAGCACTAAAGCAATTCTTTTGCAATACTAAACAGCCGCTGGAAAATTTGGTCATCAAAGAATACAAAAGCTGAGTTACATGGAACAGTTTTGATTCAGTTTCTGCAGCATGCGTGAATGCGACACTGCTTCACATGTTTGGAATGAACGCACCGTGCCCATGTCCTTCCATCAGTAAAGCATTTTGGTCGTTTACATCCAAAAGGAAATCCTGAATGAGAGCTATTAGTGCAAGTTTCATCGATTATTTGCACTAAAGGACTGCATCCCATTTCCACTGGGACAAAAGAACACTTGAGTTGATACAATGGAGAAAGGTCCCTATATGCCTTTGAAAGCTTATAAATGAGACTCATCTGGAATGGAAATGGACTCTCCACAGCACTTCATTTTTAAGCACTTTAGGAAAATTACAAAGAACTCTTCATTGCAGCTCCATTAGAGAATGAATTCAAAAAAGTCTCAATCCAAGTGGATTTGAGATACTTCCGCTTTCTCTTGAGACGCCAACTGGCATCCGACTTTCTCTCCTCACTTACAACATGCCAATGCCTGATTGGTTCTTCTGAATTTCGTCAATTTCTCTCTCCTGTCCACATTGTTAAATTGTACTTGTGAATGTCGTGGGATGATCAGGCATCCTGTTTGAGTCGAGGCGTAAAATGACAATCGTTGTCCTTTCGGTGGAATAAAAACGGGTATAATTTACGTGTATTGTCGTGGACGCTTTTGAAAAGGAGCTCGTGAAGTCCTTCCTTTGGAGAAAGATGATTATAGCTTTTCTTTCCGTATCATTATCCATGGAGTCGTGTCATGCCAAAAAACGAACTCCCATTTCAATTCACTACACTACTCCATCCTCCTCCTTTTCTGATGGTTTTACCCAAAAATTAACTTTGAAAAAACTCAATTTTTTTTATTAGCTTTTTGCTATTTTTTTTCTGAATGTCGTGGATGACTCTTTGGACTCTTTGGACTCTTTGGACTCATCCGTCATTATTCCCCACCTGTGTGTGAATTATGCACGTTGCGAAACAAGGACTCTTTTGCATTGGTAATAAGAACAGGCTACATCCATCCACTTCCAAGAAATGGACACGAAATGGTAAAGGGCAAATGGATCTGCAAATACAATTAACATCTTTATTAACCTGTTGTGCACAGGAGTATCAGACCAAGGGCTAGAATGCTTAAATATTTAGAATATGGGGAACGTGGCTGGAGTAGTCAACAGTTGTGTTCATCCACAAGATAATATCAAATCCCTTGTTCCAAAATTGAGCCAAATTGACCACTTTCTCTGTTGACTTTCACCAAACGAGCTTATGCTACGATTCAACGACGATCAAACAACAATTCTCAAAAACCTTGGCATATGCTTCACCTAAAAGCTGATTCTCCTGGTTGCAATTTCTGTCAGTCTGTACATCTAGTTTTTAGAAAACAGCAGCAGCTCCTGTATGTAAATACGGTGGAGCAAGAGCCCTTGGAGATTCTTGGGAATTTCCAGATTCCTTGGGGCTCTGAGCTACTTGGATTCCGTTCCAACGGATTCTCGTAATTTATGTTTTGATTAAAAATGATTCTTTCCAGCTACCTGATTTCTCCACCTAGAAATTAGTGAAGATGAAACAGTTAGAATTTGGGAGCAGGAGGAACAGCGTTAATGATTAGTTAGCTCCGAATATAAATCAAGACTTTTTTAATAACAGAGATTATAACCTTTTGGGAATCGAAGTTTGTGGTGTGTTGTGTGCATTTGTGCTCATAAAACGAAACTTCTTATCAAGATCTCGTCACCGCACTCACTTTATTACACAATTTCTTAAAATAAAACTGGAATTATCCAAACTTATTATTAGCGTGGGTCCTTCCAGGGCCATAAAGGTAAGAAAAAACAACAATGGAGATCTCCGTTTCCAGGTTTAATTGTAATCATTATTACCGACCTCAGAGCTTGGACTGGAAAGAAGGTTACGACCCAATTTTATCTTAATCTAACCGAAAAATAAGTCCTCTCTCTGTGGGAAAAGTGAGCGCTTTTCCCTTTGAAGGAGGAAGATGATGAGTTGGTTTTTATGAGTTTATGATTCTGTTAAAATTAGTTCATTAGAGATTCATCAGGCTGGAAGATTAATGCTCGTATAATGTGTCCAAGGACGTGCGGGAAGGGCTCCAATTTACTCCCAAGTGCACTTTCATTCCTAACTTTGTATGTCGTTGATTTCCCCCGGAGGACGTGGAAAGTCTTGATTGCTAATCAGGTGAGAAAGGAATTGCGAGTGTGTACGGTAGCAGAGTCCTTCCCATCTCATCGCATTATCTTCCCGGGAGGGAACCTAATGAGCTCACATGCTCCTGAGATTTCAGTTGGGAAGATGCTCAGGTGGATAATTAAGATTGGCAAAAACGAGGCGTCCAAGGGGGAGGTGGGACAAGGACCCGGGCAGCTCCTGACTCTCGTCCAAGCAGCCTTCCAAGGAGGGAGTTCCCGTGGACTTTTTCGGCCGAGAGGCAGACGGCGCCATTCATTCTGGATGCGGCTCGTAATTTCAGGTTCAATATAAAAATTGGTAGGTTGTAATTGTTGGGTCTGTGAATGCGTTTTGTTGGTCCGGGCATTGGAGGGCAGGTGAAGAACAACAGGGAAGAAGTGCATAATTAGGAGGAAGGACGTAAGGACTGGGACCCTTTCGGATCATCATCGGCCTGTTTTTTGCCAGGAGCAGACGGATCAAAACTTATCATTAGGAGCATCCGATTCCCTTCTGATCTCTGTCTGATAGAAGGCAGAAGTCAGGCAAAGAAGGGCCCTGGAGACTCCTCTCTGAATGTACTTTTGCTTCTAGGAATTAAAGACGCTTCGACGACCCCTTCCTTGACTCCGCCTCAAGGGAACCTCAACCTAGGCAATTTAAGTCCCTATCCAGAACCATCTAAGCCCGGGTCCATCGAAACCATCATTAAATACGCCCCTTCACCCCGCTCAAATGCCACAACCAGTTAGGAAAATCCGCCTAAGCAAATCTTTCAGGTCTTCTACCGGAAGCAAAAGCTCCGGGCAAGGATGAACCGAAGGTAGCAATCCAGGATTTTGTCAAAACGAAACCAGGGCAGGCCAATCAAAAAACTCTCCTGGGCACAACGCCAGCCGAAAACAGGATTAAAATTCACTTCTATTTTGAATTCATCCCCCAGCTAGTAGAAGGAAGGGTCAAGAGTTATTTTTTAAGTAAACATTTCATTCCAATTTATACTCAGGCCTAATTTGTTGAATTTGTCATTGGATTTCAAAGCGGAAAATCCTCAATTTCACACCTGATTCTCTGGAATGAATCAGCAGTTTCTGGACAGTTTCTTGGTCCCTTGGTCCCAAAAGAAGGAAAAAGTTGTGCATTAGTTGATTCCTTGAGTGCGTAATTTCCCCCTTCTTCTGGACGTGTCTCTTCGGAAGGTGAAAATGGAATTCCTTCCACCTTCTTCCGACTTATTACTTTAGCCAGAGATGAAGAAATGTTTTCTTTTCTTGTTTCACTTTTTTACTGGCCAGTAAAAAGTAAAGAGCTGTGCCTTGTGTATATGAATGAATGGGAAACTGCTCAATGGCACTGCCAAGTAACTCCGTTGGCGTGAGAAGGCGCCAGAAATTGTGTCTCCACAAAATTATAGACTTTGGCCAAAAGGAGTCTCAAGGCATCTCCAAGGATCCCTTCAAGCAAGTGTCGTCTTCAAAAATCAAAAAGACACGGCAAAAGGGAAGGAATATAAAAGCTGTGGAAATGAAAATATGAAGAGGACATTTTGATATGAATTTTCAAGCGGCGTTTTTATGAAAATCGGTGCTGCTGTTTGGATTTATTTTTCCGAATTCGATTTGACCCGAGACAAAGGACAAAAGCGAACCTGGCAATTACCGGAAATTACATACTTTAACTTTGAGAAAAGTTTGAGAGCCCCGTCCATTAAAATACTTTATCAAAAATAGAACAAGTTTTTGTCTTTTTTTCGTTGAGAGTGGCAGGTAGCATTGGAATGAAACCACGGAGCGACCACCGCAGAAATCCATTTGAAACTCCCATTTCGTCTTTTCCATTTTACGCCTGCAAAAACCCTTTCCTTGTTTCACCTGCACTGCAATTATTCCTTATCAAAGGGAGACGAAGGAGTATCAAATAATTGGAGATTCGCACTACTCCCATAGTCCCCATTCAGCCCAGGACCCAAAGGGAAAAATGCTGAATCTAAATATTGGCTTTGAGTTTCTAAATTATAAGGTTTAAATTATAAATTATTGAAGAGGACTTTGTGGGCTTGTAACGTTTGTTGTGACAACATTCAGCAGGGAATGTGCAGAGGAGCTCTCTGAATGGCTCGCAAATCATCGCCAGTAGGCAGGACTTGTCAGTGGCTTTTGAATGGCGACATTGTCCTGGATCAGACTATTCCTTGACACCTGATTTCCCTGTAAAGTGTGAATGGGAGGATGAATGATGAAAGTCTCCTTCATGAATGTGAAATTACTCCTCGTCTTTTGTCCCTGCAGACACGTCTCTTGCCCAAGTCAAGGATAGCGCATTTGTAGCAGAAAACTTTCCATCCACCGCTGAATCGTGAGAACAGAATGTTTATTAATAGGGAAGCGTTTTTCCTCAATGGGAAAATGGAGTTGGAAATGATAAATGAAGGACCACCTGTTGAGGGCCTTGTTCTCCTAGCGTCTTTTCTTTGTCTTCCCGGTTGACAAAATCAAAAGGGAGTTTTCGGTTTGGCTTCAGTAGCTCCGGAAAAAGTTCCCAGAGGGTGGACCGAGTTCCCGGGTTTCGCCACGGCATGACGAGCATCAACCTGATCCAGAAAGCCGCGTGCCTCAGATCATCATTTGATCTCCTATTCTCCGCAACCACTGAGCTGGAAGAAACTGATGCTGCTCTCATCAACAGCCATTCAAAGCAAACGACAGGGGGCAAAGGGCACTGCAGCATCATAATCATGTCTAATAAATCCCCTTATTCAGATCAGGCCAAATACCCTGAAACGGGATTCTATGGCCTTTGATATTTGTTCAAGCAGTGATATTCGAGCTTCAAAAATTACAAGATTAGTTGTCTGTTTCCAACGCCGATTAGAATTTTCCTTAAAAATCTTATGGTAAAATTAGCCAAGAGCACAGCTAAACTTGTGGGTCTTGGTCTTCCATTAGAACGGGGGTTAGATTTGACCCTGTACTTTCACCACTTGCTTTCTCTTACTGAAATCTGTTCCTGTAAAGAGCTGTTGTCTTGTACTGGACTGCATAGCATATTGAGGTGATTGCGTGTTGTGGATGATGCTTTCAGTTGAAATTGATTTTGGCAAGGACTGACCCACCCTCCTGTCGGGGTGAATTGCATGGCATGCCCATCAAGCCACGGAAGTCAGGATTTATGTATTGGCTGGAATCGGAAGACTTAGACCGTAGTCTTGAGCCTCTGACTCATTTCATCCACACCTTTCCCACTGAAAATGTAAAAATCAATTTGAGTGAAATCCATTAAAGCATCGGAGACAGTAAAGCTGAAGATTCCCTTGTACAGAAGTGCATTGGCTGAGTGGAAATCCGGGTGAACAATGGGATCTTCAATTACAATCCATGGATAAAATGATGGACAAAAAAGCAATGAAGAAGGAGGTAAGACGACGCATTTCCGTCGGGGAACAATTGATCTCCAACCAAGTGTGGAAAATTCTTACCTTGACTCACAACTTTTCAACTCGCTCCTGATTCTTTCAAGATCTACGAAGCTTCCTTAGCTTTAGCACTGTGGAGCTATAAGGAAAAAATGAGGAATGAAACTTTGCGTCTCTCTCGTTCTGGAAAAAATTAAAATGTTCATCGCGTCTCGTCTTTTCGGATTCATGGCGTTGTTCACTTCTTTGTATTCACCAAAAAATTTATAATTTTATTATGCCCTCCACGTCCACATCATTTCAAAAGAGTACATCACCACGGCGTCCTTTTTCTCCTGTCGAATTTGTCACAGTGACTCTCCAATAAAAAATAAAAAGTACTTCGACACGTCCATTGTTGGACGAACAGTGCAACAAAGCAACGAACCGTGACGAGTCACCAGATTTAATCATCTAATGCTAAATCAAAACCGCTGCTTAGGAGTTCAGGATTTAGAAATCAGTTGATAATTATTCCTCCTGGGCTCGCCCGCCCGATCACTGGCGACCATTGTTGTTTTCCATTGTTGTGACCTCTGCAGACCTGTCCGTGACCCTTGTAGTCACGACTCCAGACTAGAGACACTCCCCTTTCGTGGTTTCCTTTCACCCCTTTATTAACAAGATTTTTTTCATAGGCTCTCGATAGGTGAAAAAACCAAGATGAAGATGATGATGAAAATGGGAAGATGCTTCAAACGACTCCATCCTTTACAGCATCCAATGAACTCGATTTCTTGGTCATGACTGCGGCGGCAATTTAGCAGAGAAGAATGCGGTGAAATCTTTGACTAGCGAGTGATTGGGAAATCAAAAGTGAAGGAAATAAAAGCGACTGATTGCATCAACATTTTTTAAGAAAATCTCCGAGTTATTTATTAATTTTGAGCAAATGATATAGCTTCATTTGAGACTAGCCAATCAGGTCGTGATTACAAATTACTCAGTAGCTTCTGCGGTGCGGTTGATTTCTAAAATTCGGCGTATCATCGACATCTCCACATTTCTCAATTGAGTCACTTCTTCTGGACAACTCAGGCGTGAATCACCTCAATTTTTTCCATGGATTCAGAAATCGTAGGTCCTTTGTACTCGTTGCGAAGGACGGGTGGTGGTTGGTTACGCATGGATGGATTCCAGATCTGAAATTAGTCCTTGCTGAGATGCAGATGAGTGTAACATTTGGATTTTCTGGAACCCTTAGGGTCTCCTGCATGAGCCTTTGATTTACATCTGGAAAAGAGAACAATCAATCAAAATGTGGAAACGAGTTTTTCTTATAAGTTTCTTACTCTACTTTTATTTGGTTCGATGATTATAGACCACAAGGGGCAACAATGGTCCATCATGAAAACGTGTCTAGACCAACATCCATCTTCACAGCCACAAATGTCGCCATCCCTCCTTCCTCACTCTCTGCTGAAACAAAATTTTCAAAAATTGATGTGTATGTGTAAACATTTAAATGTTTGTCTAATTTTAATGTTAAAGGGGAAAGTTTTTGAAGTTTGAGGTTCATAAATGAATCAAAAGGACAAACGGAGAAGTTGACGCCCTCAAATTATAGACAGGCATGAGAACTTGTACGAAGAGGCCGAAAAAAGGGAAATTAAATTATGCAGTGAGTTTATCAAGGTGTGGCAGTGCCATGAATCGATAACCCCACCATCCGCCTCGGTGCCTCGGCAGATCTTTTATTCAGGAGACATGGAGGGGCCCAGGTTATCACCCTGTCCACCAAAGAACCGAATTTTTATTCCTTCCAATCCTTCCAAAGGTTCAAGTCTATAATTTCCACCCAATTATGTTAGCATACACTCACACAGTAATACGGAAAATAACAAAAAAAAATTCTGAAATACGCTTTCACATTCTAAAGTTAGTAAAAGGGTGTGCCAAAAGGGTGCTTTCTCTACTTTCTCTGCCGTTCGTTCGTTCGTTCTGAAGACCTAATTGCTTTGTTGCAATTAAAAGGAGCAGGGGTCATTGAAAAGAATAGGATGTGGCCTGGTCGTAAGGAAATTAGCCAAACCATAAGCTTATGGCCAAACCCAGGTATTTTTCAATCCTAACCCCAAAGCTTTGGTCAAAAAACGAAAGAATGTCAAGTGAAGAAAACACGCATTGCGTTTTTGCATGCAATCCGATTCTATTTTGAGTAGTGAGGGATGAAGATTGGAGATGAATGAGAGTGATAGGCTGACTATTGAAACAGATAAGATTTGATTGGGAAATTGCATGCACACCACACCAATTTTCAACTCAACCTGCCATTGCTAAGGTCGCTTACGAACATTTACAAACTGCCAATGCCTGAATGTGTTTGTATACGAGTGGCATGTTTCCACAAGTGTCGGAACTCTTATTAGTCCCCACAGAAATTATGATGATTAGAATTGACATCCAATTCTTCCAGGTTTATAACTTGTACGGAAGTCTACTCACGCCAAGTGCCTGTGTTTTAAATGATTGCCAATTATTTCGCACTCATGCAATTATCACCATGCAATTACAATTAATTTGGAATTAGAGGCTTCAATTGTCCACCAAATTCTTGCTTTCACCACTTGTTCTGCCAAGTTCACACGGTTAGTGAAATGTTTGTGCCTTGTTATGGCTGTGATTGGTTGATTGGCGGTGAGGTGAAGAAGTGGATCATCAACGTCAGCACAGGAGCTTATTATGCCATTATTACCCATTTCGCATTTCCACATGCGAGGGAGGTTAAAAGTCCGTAATTGGACACGGCCAGGTCGGTAGTCGTTTAGCAAAGTTTTTGGCAAACAACAAAGGCAAGGAGTGCGTAGTGTGTGCCATTCAACTAATTGAACCCAATTGCCCCTAAAATAATAGTGATGATGAGTAATTTGACAAACTGCCGACACCAAAGGAAAGGAATCACGTCAAGAACACTACAATTGGCCTAATTGAATCCGTCATTAGACCACGGCCTAAACTGCGAAATTATCCACTCTTCAACTGACCACTTTATTTACACGCTTAATTGAACTAAATGACCATATCCACTTGGACAAAAAACAACCATGCAACGTCTTCATCACACCGATCACACGGGCTAATCAAAACGTCTTCAGAATATCATTAATCCAGCCAAGGTGCCTAGCGGAGTCTACAAGAGTCAAAAACGAGTTGGAACTGAAAACCGAAGCTGCGAATCGGTATTAATTGGTTGGGAGAATCGGATCAAATTCCTCCCTGGCGTCTAGTCATAGCATCGCTTCATGAACTATGTAGTTGCTGATTGTTAATTCCCATGCAGAAGGATGATGATGAGAGCTGCATTGTTAGCGGCGCCTGGGTGACGGGCTTTGTCCCCACCAGCAGAGCCAGGATCCTGGTTTCCTTGAGAGGAGGAGAGTGGCTCCGGGGATTGGCCAGGTTCTCACCAAGGAAAGTCCCATGTGGGCCTTCCTTCTTTTTTCAACCTCCTCTTACTCTGGTTGTCATCATCATGGCCATGGCTCCCAACTGTCACTACTACGGTCACTCTGTCACACGACGGAGACAGAACTGGATCAATAATGAACACCAGGGAAGGAGGAATGACAGGAATTAGGCAGATAGGCTTTAGCTTACAGACACTTCTCACACAAATCAAGAAAAGAGAAAGTCAGACTTTCACCCTCAAACTCTAGCTGAGAAACTTTCATCGATTCAGGAAACTTTATTCAGGACAGCTAGACTTTGTCTTGAAAGTGGATTGAGGCTTTCATTTGAATGTCCGTCTAAAGCCTAAGCCTGTGGTTGAGAATGTTCCTTCTACCATTCTACCATGGATGAATCCGGTTTGAGCTAAAGATTTTAATTTTAATTTAATATGTTGATAATGGAAGAAGGGTTAGTGCGAGATGGCTCTTCCCGTCCTCTCCTTCCCAACTGCTGATGGGAATTGCATGTTTATAATGTCTTTTCCCAAATTATATTTTACATAAGTTGCTTTTCCTTGCGTGCAGGGTGGGTAAATCTTGGAAGCATGGAAAGTCAGTCCCCGGAATCACGTCACTTGAATGGACAAGGTGGTGGCAGAGTCAGAAATGGCAGACGAGGATTACGCAATGGTCCCCACTGAAGCACGAAAGTGCACGCAGAGTCCCTGCCACAGGTACCCCTTCCAAACAATCCACACGGAAGGAAAGCAGGCAGGCACAAGATTCAGATGCTGGATAAGATCCAGCTCACATAGTTCATTACAAAGTTCATGATGGAGGCTTTGACTCACCTGGATGCGCAAGATTCTTTCCTTTCTCGGGCACTTTCCCTTCCAGTGGTTGGAGACAATGAATGTTTGGTCGTTAATGGAGTGTCCTAATTCCCTTATTGACTCCAGTGACTTTGGACGAAGGAAAGGACGAGATGTGCACAGAGTCAAGGCTTCGTCTTGACTGGAAGGGTTGACTAATGGGACTCGGGTTCTTTAGCAGCGTAACATTTTGAAGGATAATGATTTAAAATTGCATATAATCATTTGGCCAATTTAAGCCTCATTTTCCTGCCAACCGGGTTATTAAATAGTCATTCTTCCCCGTTGTATTTATAACGCATGACCACATCATCTCCAGGCCAGGAATTGAGGGAAGCAGTCAGGGCAATCTTCACCAGTCATTACTCATTCAATGCTCTAATTACAACCCAATTGGAACAATTCAGTCTATAAATTAAACACACACGACCTCAACCAGTCAATCAAAATCAAAACATCAAATGCAACATGTGCTTCATTCACACGCCGCTTAAATAAAATTGAATTCACAATTCGGGAATAAAATTTATACCAAAGCTAGATGGGCAATTTGTTTCTTTGTGAGGTCATTTTAAGGTGACTTGACCTTTGAAAAACGAAGCCTAATTTGAATTTTTGAATGTAAACTTTACATCTGTTATGAATGGATTCTCCATTGCCAACGCCATGAGGCCTATGGCAGTCATTGTTCATTTTGACGGCTGAATAATTGGCCATTGACGACCATCCAAAGTGTGTATTTATCCGGTCGTGGATTTGGGATGTTTCCCCTTGCCTGAGGCCCTGATGCCCGAAGTTCCCGAATGAAAATCCATCGGAGTAAACCTCCGTCCACCTTGAGCAATTGGTGGATGGTAATAACAGTAATAATGATTAGGGTGACTTCCTCCGTAAGTCGTGGTAGGGCACTCGATGGCATGGCTACGTTTCTCGGGGTTTAATTATAGGCGTGGAATGGCGCCTGAGATCCGCAGCATCCTTGGTTCTCGGGTGACTCTTTGGTCCCTGTCTTGTCTCGTTAAATGATGGCCTCATCATCTCCGAAAATACTTGTGACTTCCGCCTCTTCTGCTCCTCATGAAGGGCCAATTAGGAGTAATCCGAGTCGAGAGCCAATTACCATTACACGGTGGGACCGTCGTCTGCGGGTGTGAAATGGAACGCTCATTATCTCACCATTTTGCAATCATTTATCCTCTGCGTTCCTCTTCATTAACTCCCTGACAAATTCTACAGGGCCCGAAACCCGGGTACGCTGCCAAGAATCCCCTTTCTAATGCTCCTTAAACCAACAAACATTTTGAAAGAATAAAAAGTGACGGAACGGAATGAGGCAGTTAAAGTGGAAGCAAGGAGACGGAGACACTGAAATCCTAATTCAACCAGAAGGCCCTGGAACAGGGACACAAGACAGGTCAGTTGCTCAGTGACTCTCCAATTATCACCAACACTTTTTCAGTCTACATCAAGTATCACAAGGAAAGCATCTAAAAGTACATCTAAAGATCCTCATCCTAAAGATCTAAAGATTGTTTTTAGAATGGACAAGACGCGTCCTTGTGATTTCACGATTGAGAGCCTCCTGAAAGTGCGGAGTGTTGAAAGTGCTGGAGGTAGTTGTTCGTCCACCCCCGTGGGGCTGACTGCCGCTGACTCCACTGTGATGATGGAGGACAACGAAGTTGACAATGGATCCCCTGCAGGGAGGGAGGAGGACCAGACTGACTTTGACGGTAGACCACTTGGGAGATTCGCATGACATCACAATCCACTCACACGCATGGTGGGAATTAATTCATTAGTCCAAGAAATTATTAACAAAGAAGCTTAAATTAACAGAATCCGGGAGACTTGCAGTGTCTTCAAGGGCTAAACCGGGCATTCACAGGCTTAACGCTAGATAAAATTTCTGCTAGTGGGAAAGGCGTGCGAAAATTCCCTTTTCCAAGCTTACAGCTTTAATGTCGTTAATTGGTGCTCTTGTGTGCGATTAATTATGATCTTACGTGTGTGCAATTATTCCGTCTCATCCTGTGGATTTTTTATCCGTGCCCACCCACNTCTTGTGTGCGATTAATTATGATCTTACGTGTGTGCAATTATTCCGTCTCATCCTGTGGATTTTTTATCCGTGCCCACCCACCGTGCCTCAAATTTACACTAGATCTGCAGCATTATGATTCCAATTAAGTTGCACTTTTGATTCGCTTGAAGCCACACTGAAAAATCTGTTGATTTGGCCAATCCCTTCGTGACATTTCCCGTAGATAGTTTTCAGTGCGGAATCGCTCCTGTTTAGCTTCATTCTAATGAGCTCAGATCTCCACGGAATGCACCGTTTGCATTGATTTTTTATTTTTGCATGAAGAGTTATGGGATTCCGGTCTAATGAGGACTGAGATCAAGTGGATGGATCTTTAATTTACGTGCTAATAAAATGACACGAGCCATCTGGCTTGGGTGAATTTATGATGGAGCTAATTGCAGAGAAGTCTGCTTGTCTCACGGGTCCAATTGATTCCCAAATTAAGTTCATGATGTCTCAATCTCTTGGCAGAGTCAAAGGAGGAACGGAAGAAGAGACCAAGGACAGCATTCACAGCTCAACAAGTCAAGGCTCTCGAGTCAGAATTCGAGAGGAACAAGTACTTGTCAGTGGCTAAGAGGTCACAACTCGCAAAAACACTCAAACTGACTGAAACACAAGTAAACACAAGTATGGCTGACAATTGGACGCGAGAATGACAATTCGGGATGTCTTTTTCAGATAAAAATCTGGTTCCAGAATCGAAGGACTAAATGGAAGCGGAAGTACACGAGCGAATTGGAAATTGCAGCGCAGCAGTACTACTCTGCAATGGGGTTGGTCTCATCCCGTCCCATGGTCTTGGGTGACAGACTCTGGCTCTTTCCGAATGGCAGTGTCCCACCATTCTGCAGCCCTCAAGGCCCTCCGTCCCACCACCATCCACTCCTCTACACAAGTCCTAATGGGCTCCAAACAGAGGCAGAAGGGATCCCTTAAGGGAATTAAGTGACAGTCTCAATTAGCTTCAATTAGGAATTAAAACCAGAAGGCCAAACAAACCACATCTGATTCTAATTTCAACGCCAAATAAAAATTCTAAAGTTAATTTCCTGCTATATCAATTGAGGCTATAGCTGATGTAGTTTTTTTCCTGGCTTATTATACATTCTTTAACGCCGGTTTCCCTGGACCTGGGTAAGCTTTGCCCTCTTTTTTGATCCGGCATAACCGAATTCGGATCGATAAAATGGAAGCCGGGAACTTTGCTTTTCCCACACCCTCCACTCCTGATTGTTTGTGAAGCGCAACAATTATCAAAATGGATACAATCGACGCCGAAGAATTGCACAAGGTTAATCAACTCAATCACTGATTGGCCAATTGATCCAATTGTCTAATTGTGCCTGTGTTCATTAGGTCTTTTCCAAAGCCGCCGCCCAGACTCGATTGATGATGCAGAAGCGTGTGCTCAGTGACTCCGATCTGTCCGAACTCGACGGATTGTTCCAGCAGGCGACGATTGGGAACGGGACTGCCTGGGCACTTCTGCGTGAGTCCAAACTTTGATATTTTCTTTCTGCTCTTCTGACGAGGGTGCACTCTTTGCTCCACTGCAGGTGACCCCAAGTTCATGATTGACGGTAGGATAAAATCAAAGGCAGGGGCCTGGTTGACCCACCGTGGGAAGCCTGCAATGCAGGCCAAAGAGGAATACGTAGCAATGGTGGAGGGACTGATGGCCAAGTACCACGTCGTCATCCCTCCCAGTCGAGCATCCAGCATTGCTTCTGTCGCCACTTGCTACACTTATGTCCCCAAATGAACTAAAATTGGTCCAAAAAGGACATCTAATTTGGACCAAGGGGCAATGTGCTACAGGCCTAACAATGGGATTATGTCGCTTCATACTCATAATGCTTTCACAATATTCGTGCCTTTCATCCAATTCTCAGCTTTCCATGATTAGCTTCATCAGATTCAACAGTTAAATCGCACCATGCTAAGTTTAGGTTTCACAATTTTGAATTTTTTAAACTCTCAACTAATTTCTAAATAAATGAAATGCATTTCTCTCTGAATGGAAGTTGATGGCTGTTAGAGTACCATTGTGTCCATCTAACCAGGATCTGTCGAAGATCTCTGAAGCCATTGTTCTTCCCATTCCCAAAAGAGATAGCTTCAGGCTCATGGCGTCAGTGGGAATTGCCAGTAGCACTTTTGCAAACAAATGCTTCTGCGAATTAAGATTTGGAACCTAACAAGGTGTCAAATCCTTCTTACATGTGACCTGTGAAGGTCACAAGGGAAAACCAGGAATCATTCGGTTGAATCTACAATACTGTCATCAGCTTCGGAATGCGAAACTATGAGAATTCCAAACGGAGTGAAACTTCAAAAAAAGTGAGGCCATGATCGACTTTTGCAGATCTGCGTATTTGTATTTTTATAAATAGCTCCTGCCTAGGGCTTGACTTGGAATCAATTGCCCACTCTCTCACCTGGGTTCCTTTGTTTAGTAATTGACAGGGATTGTGATTAGAAGATGGACATGGCAGGGGTGGATGGGGTTGTCCCACATTGACGTCTCTTGAGGACAGGAATTCAGACTCAATGAGGACACCAGGTTATTTTGGGTTCTCATTTTAAAGGTCAATGTTCTTGAACTTGAACAAAGAACAAGAACATCCAATCAATCAATTTCTTCGCAGGAATTCCTAAGAATTAGAGAGAAAAGTCCATCTAATGTCGCCTAGTTCGGAGAATTGATGAATTGACAAGAGTGGAAATGTCCAAAGTGATCTTCTGTGTGATTTGTTGACTTGTGAGTCATTCAATTAGTGTTAAGATGCTCCAAAGTCCACTTTGGTGAATGTTTGACTGGTTTGTGTGGGCAATGAGCATGGAGGTTGGCCTAGAGAAGGATCCAAGCGTCACCTCCACCCTACTGATGCCTTTGATTTGAATACAATGGCCAAGTAGGAAGGTGATGTCCGTAGATTAGAAACGAAAGAGAGATTCGGCCATTATTGAGGTGACATATAAACTTTTATAAAAAGGCAAACAACCGATTTCACTCAGGTCTCAGTCTCTGTCCCGTCGACATGGACTACACACGCACTGCGCTGAAACGCTCAAACTAAATTAATTTATAAAACAAGGAAACCAAAGGCATAAAGGCCGCAGTGGCCAGCACTCCATCACTGCAAACTTTAAACTTCAAGTTCAATTCTACTTCTCTACTTTTGGAATTTCTGCATTTCTGCATTTCTGCAGGAAGCGATTGACCACTTGTCACCATGAAAGGTAAAAATCGCTTTCTCCCCCGACCTGCCTCAACAGATACCCTGTGATTCTTGCACCTTTTCGCCTGGATAAAACCCGATGCTTTGTGCATTTCGTGACTTTTTAAATGCTCTGCTTTCTCTTTCTACCGTAAATTGGAGACAGATTTCTTTTTTAAAGATCCTGTTTTAGGAAACTGGTTCTTTCTGTGTCTGTCAAACAAGTTTGGACTTGGAAGTCCACTTTTTGCATCATCGCATGTGGATCCGCATGAAAGGATTTGGGAATGCATCATGCACTTTTTACGGGTAGACGCAGATTGGCTCTGCTCCACATTCCGCATTTTTATCTTCATCGCAACTTTCAGTGGAAACGAAGCGTTTCTTTACGTGCTCACTTGGTAGGAAACGTTTAATTGGTGCATATAGGGAAACAGGCACTGGTAGATTAGGACTCTCTCGATTGCCCAAGCATATGAGCAGTGCTTTCACAATGATTGAAACCGGAATAATTAGCAAGTAGGCAAAGGTGCTTCCACTGCTAATGACTTTATGACCCCCAATGATTGCTCTATCAATCAAACATCATCATGAATGAATTATTCACGGTTTCTAATCCTCTTATTCAACCCTTGTTAAACAAAATGCAATTTTAAGCTTGGGTTCACACTCGGGACAAAGGGTTGGTCAGTTTTCCTCAAGAGAAAGCTCATGACCGACTTTGCCAATTTAAACTTATTTGCTTTACTAAAATAAAACTTATTTCAGATCGTGAAGAATGCTGGGTGACTTTTGCCGGATCGGATCGAGATGCTCTGCATTCCCTTGTGCTTTCAAAGTCCCTGAAAAGGGCCCTTACGACGAGGAAGCAAACAATCCTTATCACATCCAATGTCAACCATCACATGAAGTAAGGATGGGTTGATTTTCATCAATTAAGCCAATTAACACTCAAATCCCTTTTGTCAGGTTCATTCTGAGCCAAGAGTTTGACCATGTTGTCCGGATTGAGAAGGATGATGTCAATGACCTCGTGCCTGACCAATGGCAGTTGTTTGCATGGACACTCCATGCCTGGAGCAAATGTGTCTACATCAACTCAAAATCCATTGTAAGATCCAATCCATTGACGTTTCATTACACTTGCTAATTTCTTTTGTCAACCTCAGGTGCGAGAAAACTGTGACTTTTTATTCCAACATGAAGAATTGACTGTCATGAAAGATGAATGTGGCCAATTTGACGTCTTCGTGTTCAGGCCAAGTACGGCGACGTTCGAAAATTTCCTGGAATTGGGACAGACTGGAAAAGAAACAAGTAGATCGCCCTTCGATTTTAACGGTGTTAAGGTTAATGACCTTTATGATTTCCAGGCATTGACATCCTGGAAGCTCACTTCAAGGTCATCCACACACTGCCTGATATCGTGGTCAACGTTAAAGGCCCCTTGTACAGGGAAGTTGGGGCAGAGCCAAAAATCATTCATTTCGATGAACAAGTTTTCAGCAAAACTGAAAACTTTGAAAATTCTGTAAGACTCAGTAGACCATAAAAGCAGCACTAGAAAACTTCATAAACTGAAACCTTCTTAAACGTACTTACTTAAACGTATTTTGGTGTCCATTATAGGAATATTTTGGGGAATGGCGTTCAATTTACAGCCAAGATGTGACTCCATTCCTTCGTCAACAGAAAGTGAGAGCAGAAGAAGTTAAACTGAAAAGTCTAGAATTCCTAAATCCTTTTTATTTATTTCTTCTAGCGGTGTGGAACAGTTGCGTATGTGGAGGAACTGTTGTCTACTGCTAATTTCCAATGGACCAATTCCCTTCCAAGACATGAGCCGGCCCTCCTTTCACCTGAACAAGCTGATTCCATCGCTGTGGTTGGGATGAGCTGTCGCTTCCCAAGTGCAAACACTGTCGATGAATTCTGGCAACTGTTGGCCACTGGAACCGATGCAATCAAACCCTTCCCGTTGGACCGTCCACTCAAGCCGTCAGACGTGGAAATTGCAACCAAGATGCAGGCAGGGTTTCTCAATTGCGCCGTGGACGAGTTTGACGCTAAACTCTTTGGGATTAGTCCACGGGAGGCTCCGTTCATTGACCCACAGCAGCGTCTCCTGTTGGAGGTCACATGGGAAAGCTTGGAAAATGCAGGCATCAACCCCCAGACCCTGAGAGACTCAAACACCGGAGTCTTCCTTGGAATATGGCAACAGGTCAGAAACTTTACGCTTAGAATTGAGTATTTATTAATTGAACTTAACCGTAATGCAGGCTAATAACACGGTTTGTTTCCAATAGGACTACGAACGACTCCTGCCAGACGGTCTGCTCGCTGGGAACGACTTTTTTCATCGCTACTTGGGAAATGAATTCAGCGCTTCGGCGTCACGGATTTCATACTGCCTTGGCCTCCATGGGCCTGCCATTGCAACGGAATCCGGCTGCTCTTCTGCACTTGGAGGACTACACTTGGCTTGCGAAAGCTTACGAAGAGGGGAAACATCGCTAGCAATTGCCAGTGGGGTCAATTTGGTCCTCATTCCATTCAATCCGTTTTCTGGGAAGGGAGATGACGAAGCAGTTGTGCTTTCAAGAGACTTCAAATGCAAAACTTTTGACGAAAGCGCAGATGGATTTGTCAGGTGAGAATCGTTCACTTGGAACTTTGACATTTAGTAAATTCATTGGACTAAGTTTTATAAGAAAGTTAGGCGGCGTTGAAGTTGGCATTTGTCTAAGAAGATCAACCGAGGCGCAAAATTTATTTTCCTTTTTGTAAATAGGGCCGAAGGCTGTGGAGTTGTAATCCTAAAGCGCTATGCTGATGCTTACCGTGATGGCGACAATATTTTGGCCTTAATCCGCGGCTCTGCGCTCAATAATGATGGTGCCGGGACTAGTTTTGGAACCCCAAATGCCAAAGCACAAATCCGTGTCTTCCGAGAAGCCTTGAAGAATGCTCACGTTAAGCCCTCTGACGTCAGTTACTTGGAGGCACATGGAACTGGGACAGTGGTGGGAGATCCCATTGAAATGTACGCCATTGGCGAAGTCTATTCCGAAGGCAGATCCTCCACTGATCCGCTCTTCGTCAGCTCTGTCAAGACAAACATCGGGCACTGTGAAGCTGCTGCTGGAATCGCAAGCGTCGTAAAGATGATCCTTTGCCTCCAGAACTCTTCAATCCCACCACACTTAAACCTCAAGACGCTCAACCCTCGAATCAATCTGGATCAAATCCCAGCCAAGATCCCATTAGAACTCACACCGTGGCCAGGACAAGCTAAACTCGGGGCCGTGAGTTCCTTTAGCATGAGTGGAACCAATGTCCACATGATTCTGCAAGAAGCCCCACCAAGGAGGAACCAAGAACTGCCAGTGACACTGCCGCAGTTGGTCACAGTCTCTGCTAAATCAGAGGAAGCTCTGGCAGAACTAACAGAGCGCTATTTGCAGTACTTGGAGAAGCATGATGAAGTCTCCCTGTATGACTTTGCATTCGCAACCAATACGGGCAGGGCTCACCTCACACATAGGATTGCAGTGCTGGCAAAGGAACGTTCCCAGATTTCTAAGAAATTGGCAAGTCAGAATTTCATCCACGGGAAGGCTCCTTCTATCAAAAGCAAAATTGGGTTTTTATTCACTGGACAAGGATCCCAGTATGTCGGAATGGGGAGGAATTTGTACGACACGTTTCCCGTGTTTCGTCAAGCTTTGGATCGCTGTGAGACTCTTTTCAGAGATCATTTGGACCAATCACTAAAGTCCGTTATCTGGGACGATGAACAAGCTCTGCTAGAAAAGACAGTCTACTGTCAACCATCAATCTTCTGCATCCAGTATGCATTGATTCAACTCTGGAAATCATTTGGAATCCAGCCGGACTTTGTCCTTGGTCACTCTGTCGGAGAGTTTGCAGCCGCAGTGGCAGCTGGAGTGCTCAGCCTCGAAGATGCAATGCACTTGGTCATTTCCAGAAGCGAATTTGTTAACAAATTGACACCAGGGGCCATGTTGGCTCTTCGATGTCCACAAGAGAAAGTGATAAAGCTGGTGCAAAGCTTCAACAAGGAATCCACGTATTGGATCGACGTGGCTGCTATCAATTCTCCAGAGGAGATTGTCGTGTCTGGAGAAATTCCGTCCATCAATCACTTCCGAGATGTTTGCCTCAACAATGCTGTAAAATTCGTCAACATTCCGGCCTCTCATGCCTTTCACTCACGAGACATGGACAAGATTCTGGACGCTTTTGGATCAGTTGCTTCGACTGTCAAAGTCAATGACCCCATTTGCACCTACATCTCTGGGACACTGTCAAAACCATTGGAAACATCCGACTTTACACCATCCTATTGGCAACGGCATCTAAGGGACACTGTCAGATTCTCAGAAGCAGTTCAACTGGTCTACGCCGAAAGTAAAATCCTGGTTGAGATTGGAGCACAGCCAATCCTGCTAGGTCTGGCTATGGGAAACCTAGGTGACACTTCAGGTGGCATATTCTGCCCATCCCTCCGAAAGAATGAAGAGGACTGGACCACTTTCTACACAACACTTGGGAAGTTATACACCGCTGGAGCTGACATTGACTGGAGTCGATGGTTTCCTCAGAAGCAGAAGAAACTGCAGCTGCCAAACTACCCGTTCCAGAGACAAAAGTTTTGGTTCACTTCAGATGGCGCTGATGAGAATTCAATGGGCCTCAATACCCCACTTTTGCATCCACTCCTGGGTCGTCAGTTTCCATCTCCACTCGAGGACTTGACCTTCTGTCAAAACTTCAACCTAAAGGAGCTTGAGTGGGTGGATGACCACAGAGTGGCTGAGCGGATCATCGTCCCGGCTGCAGCTTATTTGGAATCATTCTTAGCCGCTGGGAAGCAAATCCTCCAAGTAGGAGTTCGAGCTCCGCTCATCATTGAAAATCTAGCGGTGGAATCAGCCATGGAACTGGAAAAGCCGGTTAATATCCAGACAATTGTAAAAGCCCATCAGAATCAAGACAGCAACATCCAGTATAGAATCTCCATCAATCGCCAAATGGAAGGTCAAATTGACAAGTGGAAGCAACATTCATCCGCCACGTTCAGCCCAAGCTCTCGACTCCCGGACGATCGCAACTTGGATTTGGCCGGAGTGAAGAGTCGACTAACCCAGAACGAATCATTGGACAAAGTCTACCAAACGATAGCAGAAATTGGGATTTCATTCGGTCCTAAATTCCAAAGTATCAAGGCCGCATGGACGAGTCAGACCGAGTTGCTCACGGCCATTCCACTTCCAGAAGGTCACGAGAACTACATTTGTCATCCAATCGTGTTGGATGCGATCATCCAAACATGCGCATTCCGAGAGTACCTGTTGCTTGACTCGGCTGCTAAAGCAAACGACGAGAACGGACTCTTCTTGCCAGTTAGCATCAGAAAGTTCATTTGGCTTTCTCAAGTGACCACACCTACAGTCTACGCTCACAGCGTCGGTACAGATGGAACAGTTTTTCTGTACAATGAGAACGGTGACCTCCTTGCTGTAATGGAAGGCCTTGAACTCATTCGTACAAGTGTGGCCTCAGTCATCCGAGCTCTGAGATCGAGTGACTCCCTTGACGTTGACAGAATGCATGAAGTCTGGAGACAGAAACTGGGCTCTAACCAGTCACGATACGATTTGACAGAACTCGAACCGCCCTGCGCAAACGGACCTCAAGTGTCCGCCCTGATGCAAGAATCAGAACTGGAGGCTCAGATAGGACAGCAAGTACGGGACTACATGGGCTTGCTTCATGTCCTATACGTTCTGCGAAGTGCAAGGGAGCTTCATTGGCCATGGGGAAAAGTGGGTGGTACTTTCCATGCGGACAAGTGGCGAAGACTCATGCCATCTACCCTCAACCCTCTCAATGTGGACGGCTACCTCCACGCAATGACAGAGTTTGGCCAATTTGTTAGCTTCACGGATGACCCTGACGTCTTCCAAATCCTCAAGGACATCCCCAGCTTGTCAGAACTTGAAGAAACCATTTCATCCTTGTTGAAACAACTTTATGGATGGGCACAAGAAGGTGAAGCTGGCCTGCCGTTTGCAGTTCGTTTCGGCGACCATCTCACACGAGTTCTGCAAGGAAAGATAACTGGGCTCAACGTCTTGTTTCCTGAAGATGATACCCAAGTAGGAGCAATTAAGTTCTACATGGATGGACAATACTACCAGCGCAGTACTGCACTTGGCTTGGCTCTCTGCTGGGACATCATTGGTCCAATGACCAAAGCCAAAGGCGGAGTTGTCAGGATTCTGGAAGTAGGAGCTGGTTCAGGAGCTGCATTTATGCAACTTAGAGAAAAATTGAAGGAACTCAACATCCCATTCACTTTCCATTTTACTGACATTTCTCCAATCCTGTTGGCAGAAGCAAGAAAGAAACTTGGACCAGAAGTCGAGTACCAAATCCTGAACATTGAAGAAGACCCGTTGAGCCAAGGATTCAAGCCGGAGGAATACGATTTCATAATGGCTATGCAAGTCCTTCATGCTACGATCGATGTCAAAGAATCCCTACGGAATATCCACAAACTGCTGCGCCCAGGAGGGAGGTTTCTGATGTCAGAACAGTTTGGTCGCCATGCCTTCTGTGACCTTTCCTTTCAGCATGTTGGACGGATGGTGGAGGTTCAAGGACTTCCGAAAACTGAGTCCACTCCTGAGCAGGGACTCTTGGTACGAGTGTCTGAATGAAACCGGATTCGGCCAATCGGCTTCACTTGCAATGTTGCACTCTCACATTGGTTGCATCATTACCGTAAAAACTGAGTCAGTCATTGGTCCTCTGCCGGCAAATGCAGGGACAAAGACTTGGTTCGTTTTCGACGACGGTACGCCGCTAGCTGTAGATTTGATGCGGAAATTGGCGGACTATGGTCGTAAAGTTGTTCGGATCAAGGTTGACCAGAAGGAAGGAGAGGACGGTGAGGACGTGGTGGTGGTCAGATCCATCGATGAATCGGACACAGTTGCTCTCTTTGAAGCTCATGGCGAAAGCGTTGAAGGGTTTTTTGTATTTGTGGACACACTCGGATGTAGTTAGCATTGAAGCAGAGCAAAGGAGGGTTGTCGCTCCAATCCTCCATTTGGTCCAAGGATATCACAAAGTTGGAACTAAATTCAAACGTAAACCAAGATTCGCAATTGTGACCCGAGGCGTTTGGTACATCGGGGACACGGCAGGAGGAAACCCGAATGGCGCTACGGCCTGGGGCATGGTTAAATCGACTTTGAATGAATACCCAGAAATCCATGGAGTAGTGATTGACGCAGACCAAAACGGAAGTGAGGACGAAGCAACTAAGGTCTTCAGCGAACTCTGGAGCAGGGAAAAGGAGCAGTTTGTAGGACTCCGCCAGGATAAAAAGTATGTCCAACGACTCGTCTACACGGACAAGCCACCGCTCCCCATCACCTTACCAAACACGGACAGGTACAAGTTCATCAACCCCCCAAGTGGAGCATTCTCAGATATTCAAGTTGGACCTTATCAGAAGCTCGAAGTGGAAGGAGACAAGGTTGAAATTGAAATACGAGCGACTGCACTCAACTTCCGGGACTTGTTCATGGTTCTCAAACCGGAAGGATTCAACCTCCCTTTGGACCAGTTGGATTCGATTGGTCTTGACATCTCAGGCGTTGTCGTGTCAGTAGGTCCAGATGTCCAGAGACTCAAGCCTGGTGATGAAGTGTTTGGCTTCACTTCTACCGGTGGATTGGCCAGTCATGTCGTCGCTCCTGAAAAAGTATTGATGCGGAAACCAAACTGGATGACATTTGCGGAGGCGTCAACGATCCCCTGTGCCTTCCTCACTGCTTACGTTTGCCTTGTGGAATGTGCCAAAGTCACTGCAGCAGATAGGGTCCTTGTCCACGTTGCTTCTGGTGGGGTGGGACTCGCGGCGATCCAAATCCTGAAGCACATTGGAGCCGAGATTTACACCACAGCCGGAAACAAGCGGAAACGGGCTTACTTGAAGAACCTTGGAATCAAGTATATTTACCATTCACGAAACATAAGCTACGGAGAAGGGATTAGTAGAGACACAGAAGGGCGTGGGGTCACCGTCGTCCTCAACTCACTCACTGGACCCAATTTCAAGGAAACGACGCTTGGGGTTTGCAGTCAAGGAGCAAGATTCGTTGAGATTGCGAAGCTGAATATTTGGCAACCCGAAGAAGTGAAGGTCCTCCGACCTGACGTCGCTTATGACATCCTGGACCTGAGTACGATGGACAGCTCTGATGAAACAGGGCTGTTGTTCGGCACAATGGAAAAGTATATCCACGAAGGGATCTACACGGGGCTGCCAAGTGTCAACTTCCCATTGGACCAAGTACGCCAAGCCTTCTATCACTTCCAAGAAGCGAAACACATCGGGAAAATTGTCGTTTCAATGCCAATCGCGACCTGCCCGAATGGGAAACTGACACTGAAGCATCAAATCTTTAACGTCGAGAGCACGTACTTGATTACCGGAGGTCTCGGTGGGATTGGAGTTGAGGTGACAAAGTGGATGTTGACCAAGGGAGCCAAGAACATTGTCCTAGCAGGGAGACGGCCACCACTCCCTCGTGTCCAGAAACTAATCGACGACTGGAATGCAACTGGGGCTAACATCGTTGTGAAGCAGTCGGATATTTCCATTTATGACAACTGCGTGGAGCTATTGGATGAAATCAGAGAGACATTGCCCCCACTGAGGGGGATCATGCATGCTGCCGGGATCATCAACGACAAGTTTGTCATCAACCACACTTGGGATTCGCTTGAAACTGTCTTTGCACCGAAGATCTACGGGGGTTGGCACCTTCATCAGTTGACATTGAACTATACACTCGAATTCTTCATCTTCTTCTCGTCCATGACCTCAATGTTTGGGATGATGGGTCAATGCAATCACGTGGCGGCCAATCGCTTCCTCGATTCATTAGCCTTCTTTCGGGAGTCCATGGGTCTACCAGCGGTCACAATCAATTGGGGTAAGCTTGACTGCACAAAATAAAACTTAAATAACACTTCATCCTCGTTACAAAACTAACTGATGAAAAATCAATTTTAGGTGCATGGAGTGACGTCGGAGCAGCAGCGCATATTAAGCTCGGTCAGGAAGGAATGTCTGGAATCCGGGCATTCACACCCGCTCAGGGGATTGCAGCACTG
This sequence comes from Pseudachorutes palmiensis, assembly GCA_009869845.1. Lineage (NCBI taxonomy): Eukaryota > Metazoa > Arthropoda > Collembola > Poduromorpha > Neanuridae > Pseudachorutes > Pseudachorutes palmiensis. Next base: position 4,804 of record VNWY01000749.1, on the reverse strand, counting down.
GAGAAGCTCATGATGTCTCACAACCTGCAAGTCGGGGTCATTGACGTCAGTGACTGGCGATTGGTCAAGACCATTCTGGCTGGAGCAGGGAATTACTTTGAAGAAATGAAAACAGACGACAGGGATTATAAGCAGAATGCAGCAGAGTTTGAGCAGCTCATCCAAGAAATAAATGCTGCCCCGGCGGAGGAAAAAGAAGAGAAAATCCGGGTATTCATGGAACGTGTTTTGAAGGACACTCTCAAACTCCCAGCGTCCGAGGTCATTGACATTGATCAAAACTTTAGTGAACTCGGAGTTGACTCTCTGATGGCAATGGAAATGAAAAATCGACTTCAAGGAATCCTTGGTGACAAAACTCTGACTGTGAGTGCTCTTCAGGAGAACCGAACTGTGCGGAGCTTATCCCTTCACCTTGCGAATCTCATGAATTCCGACATCAGTGAGACGACAAAGGTGCCTGAGGAAGAGTTGGTGAAGCTGGACTCTGTACTTCCGGTTGACATTCAGCCTGCAGAGGGTGTGGAAGTGAAGCCCTCAGAGTACAAGGAAATCCTTCTAACCGGAGTGACAGGTCATCTTGGATTCCATGTGCTCCTTGAACTCCTTTCCTCTCGGCCAGACTTGATCATCCACTGCCTCATCAGATCCAAGACCTCAGAAGAAGCACAAAAGAGGCTTGTCCGTACTTTCACCACCTATGAATTGGAGGCAGCAGTTCCTTTAGACCGCGTGCGCGTAGTCCCAGGAGACGTTACTCTAGACCAACTTGGAATAGAGGCAACAATTTACACGGATCTGACATCGAGAGTCGACGCTGTTCTCCATTGTGCCATCAAATCAAATCACATCGACAACTACTCTGACGGAAGTAGGAACGACATGCGGACCCACAATGTCCTCAGCCTCCTCAATGTCCTCCGCTTCGTCACTGCAGAACGTCCCAAATCCCTCTTCCATGCTTCATCCTTGCTAGCGATCACACGGACTGACAACGAGGGTAAACTCTCAGAAGAATTCCCGGTGGCAGAGGACCACGGGGATCTTCTACGTCAAGGCTACAGCCTGTCCAAATTCGTTGGGGAGAAACTCTTGGCCGAGGCAGTGAGACGTGGGATCTCTGTCACGGTGGTTCGGTACCCGTCAATCTTTGGCCACAGTGAGACCGGCCTGCTGCCACCCGGTTACAACCACGCCTGGAACATCATCCTCTCCTGCATCCGTGTCAGAATGCTCCCAAAAGTTTTTCACGACGGTTTCCCCGTCATGGTGCCGGTTGACACTTGCGCAAAGGTGACGGCTCAGCTCTTCCTCTCAGATACAGCGGAATCGGGTGTTTACAATTTTAACAATGACATTGACGTGTCGGAACAAGACATGCTGGAAGTATTAGAAGAATTTGGGGTGAAGGCAGAGTTTGTTCCATTGAAGGAATGGCGTGATGCTGTTTTTGATGAGTCTGGAGATGACCCCAATTTGCTAGGTCCTCTGAGGGACCTTTACAAAGACAAGGAAGATTCAGACGTCATGACAGTTTTCACCCTCCATCCTCTAGCGGGTCAAATGGACACGATGAAATTGAAGAATTACAGCGTCAAACTAGAACAGAATCTACCAGGAGCCAAGGAGCTCCTCCTGTCACCCAAGATTGTGCTCCAGCGTCACCTGAGCTACCACTACAGATCACTCACGAGTCAATCCTAAAATTGCTTTGAAAATGCGATATCATTTATGGAATTAAAGTTTATTTCTTTTCCATTTGGCTACAACATTCTTTTTTTGATTACCTTGGGCAGATCAAGGTTTGACTTCTTTGTTGGCATCATCGTCGTCATTATCATCGTCGTCAGCACCTCCGGAGTCTCCGCCAATGGAATCAATGCTCCCACCATGGAATTTAGAAGTGTCCCAAATACTGTCAGGGTCAAACATCACATCTTCATATTCGGTTTCTTCCTCTTCCTCCTCTTCCTCTTCTTCCTCCTCCTCCTCGAGGTCTTCCTCTTCCTCTAAATCCTCATGGGGGATGGTTTCAGGCTCTTCCAAGTTCATGTTTGACTCGACACTCTCGTCTTCAAGTTCTGTGAAAAATTCCAACTCAATTTCTCTGATTGATGAACCAAAATGTAATTTACCAGTCTTGCTTTCTCCCTCAACTTCCTCAGCCTCATTCAGGGTCAAACATCACATCTTCATATTCGGTTTCTTCCTCTTCCTCCTCTTCCTCTTCTTCCTCCTCCTCCTCGAGGTCTTCCTCTTCCTCTAAATCCTCTTGGGGGATGGTTTCAGGCTCTTCCAAGTTCACGTTTGACTCGACACTCTCGTCTTCAAGTTCTGTGAAAAATTCCAACTGAATTTCTCTGATTGATGAACCAAAATGTAATTTACCAGTCTTGCTTCCTTCCTCAACTTCCTCAGTCTCATATTCTCCAAGTTCTTCCTCAACGGAAGCAGTCTTTACAGGTTTCCTCAGAAAGAGATCCATTGCAATGGCGACTTCCAACTTTTTCGTAATCGTCCCTCCCGGTTTGAGACTATCGAATGCATTCTTAAAGTATTTCCACTGTTGTCGTCCAATCCATCGATTCAGAATCTCGTGGAGGGCAGACAATGCTGGGTGCTTTTCAATGATTGCTTCCAGGTCAAGCACATCATCACTCAGTTCATGGTGTCGTAGATTGAGTGTTTCGAGCATGTCGGGAGGAAGGAGTTGCTCTATGAAGAATGCTGCATGTAATTTCCTGTGGACCAGATGAAGTTATTCTTCAATTCCATTAATCAATTAATCAATTTAGAACTTTACCGGAGGCATTCGCATGTCATCTCCAATGGAATCTTCCTTGTCATAGTCTTCAGGTATTAGTTGTTCATCGAACTCGGAGAAGGAGAAATGAGGCATTTCGACCGTAATATCGCTATCCATTGCGTCCATACTCAACAAGGATTTGTATATTTCCGAACCCAGTGAGTTCATCGACAATTGCATGTCAATTGGGGAATGTTTTGATGGGATTCCACGCCAGAGATTCGGCTCTATCTCCTCAACCTCAAAGTCAGAAGCAGGGAAGTAAAAGCTCGGAAGGAAATGTCGCAAATCCGTCGCCTCAAGTTTTTCACCTGGGAATAATTACGGTAAAATTCCACCACACAAAAGTCTAGTTTCCAAAATGGCGGCGAGACTCACCTTGTTTCGTTATTACCGACACGAATTTCTCGCTCGGAATGCTCAATTCCTCCTTTTCGTTTCTTCCGCCAAGAACTTCGAAAGAGTTGATGACTTGTTCCTCTCTGACCCCTCGGTCTTTATGGTTTGAAAAAAGGACAAGGAAATCTTCCAGTCCAATTTCGTCCCGTCCTTCATCATACTTCAATTCGAGTAAGAATTTCACTTCGTCCAGAATCTGATCAATCTGAAAATGGCCAAATTCTGCCTGATCCTAAAGCTTAGATTGGAATTTTGTCAACTGACTTCACTTTCTGACGGAAAGTATCCACATGTTCTCATCACTGTTGGTATTTCTTGCAAAGGGATTGAGATCTTCATATCCAGAAATGAACTTTGATCAACTGCTCGTTTGAGCATCGAGTGATAAAACAAGTTTTCAATGTCCGCTACCAAACTGATTCCTTCTGGAAGTCCAGAGTCCAGGAAAGTCGCAAATGGCTTCAGTCCAGATCCTCCACTCAGTTCATAATTTTCAGCAACACTGTCAATGAAACAGAGTTAAGGTTACACTCGTATTAAATGTTTTCCTTTTACCGTGAGTTAGGAGTCCACAGGATATATGGAATCCCCAGAATTGTCACGAGTGAAGATGTTCTTGCCCCATTCAGTGGTTACTACATCCTGAATCCATCGAGGCTTTGACACCTGCAAAGAATACACACATGCCTTTAACTCGAATACTTAAAATCTAAGGTAAAGTTTTCATACCCCCTTGGAACAGCCTTGCATTGCCATGTACTTGAAAGGGTTGCCTGTAATTGGCGTTTTCATCAGCCCTATCTTCTCTCCCAAAATCATGAGGATGAAGTTTGTACTGTTCCGTTTTGGAGAGATGTACTGAGTGAATAGAAAGGAAATGACATTATGGCTGTAACGTTTAGTTGAGTAAACTCACAATCATCCGATCGATAGAGTGTCCGAATTCAGGGCCTAGACATGTCTTCCGAATTTTACACGCATCCTGATCAACCATGCGAATCTTGTACTGTAGAAAAAACCATAAAAGTCAAAATATCAAATAATTTACACATTCTTAATTTACATTTGTGGATGCACAGTGTAGGATCGGTCCGTGTTCTCGAAATGTGGGAGCAAATACCATGGACGTTGGGATATGCGTTTGCTCCACCAGAGTGACTGACAAAATTTTCAACCCATCCTTAGCAGAACTGTGGAAAAACAACTAAAGTTTAGATCAGCCTTCTTCAACAAGTGTTTGACGGACCTGCTGACAACGTTGTACTCGACAAGGCGTCTGTCTTGGCCCAAAGTGAAGAGACGATGACGGTGGGTCGAGCGATCAAAGAAGAAGAGCATGTCCACGATGGGTCGGTAGTGAGAGACGTGACTACCTCTGTGGAGCCAATTCGTAAGTTCGGCGTCGCTGAATGAAAACAGCGTAACTGTCATGGCCTCATCCTGAAATAAAATAAAATTAATGCCAAACCCTTCAAACGCACGTCAGGCCACTCACATAAATCGCCATGAAGGAACCACAGGCAGAGAAAGCAATTCGTTTAACATAATCTTTCCCAAACTTCAGCGGAGTATTCACTTCCTTCAGTGTGAAGGAATGGC
>VNWY01000748.1:0-30453 GCA_009869845.1 Pseudachorutes palmiensis | reverse complement strand
CTTTAGACGGTTTGAACTTGATTTTACCATAAAATTGTTAATGTCAAAGGTCATTCCACCAGCACCAGGCTGAATATAACCTCGGGCGCTTAATTAGCAGACTCGTTGTGGGAGGGCCGCGGGAACACAAGGGAATTCAGGCTCGCTCGCCCCGCGCCCGCCAAAGAAGAAAGCAGAGCGCGCGAACACAAGCACAGAATGCAGAAGGAGAGCAAGCCGATGTGTTAAAATTAATTGTTTTGACCCGTGTGACAAGTGATTGACCTTGCCTTTCTGCAGTGGTCACACGCCACCAGTCTGCTGGTCGGAAGGGATCATGAAGACCGACAGCCGGTTTGGTCATTCCGAAGGAATTACGGACGTAGCTGTGAAGTCAGATACAACGTAAGTTATGCAAATCGAATACCTAAAAGGTCATTAAGGTCAATGTTAGCCTATTAAACTCTATTCTTTAGCCTGTTGATAACAACTGGAATTGATGGAGACATCCGAGTCTGGAATGGATATGATGACATTGACCCTGTGACCTTCTCAGCATCTGACTCATGTCTGTCCTTGGTCTGTTTCGGAGAAAGTATTTATGTCGGAACGGATAACCATACACTGGAGGCTTATTCACTCCCCGATGGGAGAAGAATTGGAAGCGGAATCAAAGCAAAGTTTTCAGGAGCAGTGAATCACGCAGATATCTCAAAAGATGGATCAATTATCATAGCAGGGTCGGCGTAAGGCTTTATTTTTTATTCTTTGTGAGAATTCTTTGATGATAATGAATTCCTGTAGGGACACGACAATACAAATCATAAAGGTGGATTCGACATCCGCACCTGCAAAATTGGAATCACATTCGGCACCTATTTTGTCCATCGCGATTGATCCGCTTTTGAAATATTTTGCATCAGCTGGGTGTGATGGAATCGTCAACGTGTGGAAACTGAATTTGGAGGAGGGTAAAACTACTGCCCTTATTGAAAAAAGTTGGGAAAATGTGTTCCCAAAGTCAAATGATATCACGCTAAGCTCCACGTTTTGCCGGATGCACTGGAGCCCAAACAATGGAAAGTTTTTGGCCATCCCCGAAAAGAACAAAATCGGAATCTACAGCCGGGACACCTGGGCACGCAGAAAGGTGTTTGAGTTCAAGGACGAAACAAAGGTAATGTGATGTCTCGGACTCTCAATTTTATCTATCTGTCTGAACTTGGTTTTAATTTATTTTAGAAAATATCCATCGTGCGGTACTCTCCTTGTGCAAAGTTCATTGTTGGTGGGTGTGCTGACGGTATGATTGCAATGTGGAATACCGAAACTAGTGAACAGGTTATGAGTCATTCGTTCGCATCGAATCCAATCACGGGATTGGTCATTCAAGACGCTCCAGTGCCTGAGATCTATGCTACTGATTTGAAGGGTAGATTTTACTCTATTACAGACACCCTAAGCGACGCCAGTTCAGGAAAACCAGGTAAATGATGATATATTCATTGTACTGGTGGTATGGTCGTAAAGATAATGTTACGTTAAAATACCTCTTTTACAGTTTTTTCTGAAGCTGTTTCTGCCAATGCACGTCTCGAGAATCCAAAATCTGTTGAAAGTGACAACGGAATGTTTGATGACGACATAGATGACGACCTTCTGTTTGGTGTTCCTGACGGTGACGGAGATGATGATAATGAATTTTCAATTTCAAAAATCAAGGCACAAGTTGGTTTTGACGGGGATAATAACTACGTCGGAGTTCCAAAGGCCATGGCCAGTGGTCTCGTAGGAGTCGCCGACGACGACGACGATCGAAGCAGCGTCGACAGTTTAGATGTCAAACCCAGATACACTGGTCGAGCTACAACAATCGTAGAGACTGTGAATCCATTCTCGGATCCACAGATTCCGTTTCAACCAACCTCAACCCCAACGCATCTAAAGCATCGATTTCATGGTCAGCTAATTATACTTCGACTTTATTATATTTTACACTAATGTGTTTTATTAGGTTTGGAACAACGTCGGAACGATTCGAAGCTATAGCACTGAAGACGATGATGCTATTGACGTTGAATTCCATGATTCCAGTTATCACAACACCCTTCACTTGAGGAACTCATTCGATTACTCGATGGGCACACTTTCATTGGAAGCAATCGTATTTGCGTGCGAAAAAGTAAACGACCATCCAAGGTAAAATTTTATCCTTTTAGTTTAAACTCATTGAGGCTCAAGCAACTAATGTTAACTGTTTTCCAGCAAGCTGTTTTGCGTGAACTATACGAGTTGGGACTCAAGTAAAGAATGGACAGTTGACATGCCAAGAAATGAAGTAATTCTGGCAATCGGAATTGGTGAGGGTTGGATAGCTGCGGCTACTAGCCTCAATCGCGTTCGTCTCTATTCTCTCAGTGGTGTACAGTATTTCGTTTACGACATACCCGGACAAGTGGTCGCTTTGGTTGGATTGAACAACCTACTCTTTCTCACATACCACTACGGCCCAGGTTAGAAATCAAATGTTTTCACATGAAACACGTCGATGAAACTGAGTTTTGTTATGATTTTCCTACAGGTTTAAATGGTGGTCAATCTATTTCCTATTCAGTCCTCCTTGTCAAGAATTGTACGCTGAGAGTCTTGGTTTCCCATTCCCCGTTGCCCCTGAGCACTGGTTCGATGCTCTCTTGGATTGGATTCAGCGAAGAGGGAACACCTGCCTTTTCGGATACATCGAACTGTCTAAGAATTCTGAATGGACAGCTCTGGACTCCATTATGCGAAATGCGAGAATTCCTTGGTGGTCCCAACGACCATTTCTGGGTTATTGGTTTGAGTCAATTGACGCAAAGTATCAGAGCTATCAAATGCAAAGGAGCCAAGTATCCTCCAACTTTACCTCGACCTATACAAATGACCTTGGATGCAAAGGTATTAATAATTCTTATCCCATTAAACCCATTATCCCATTCACTTTGGAGGTTAATCATTACGTAAATTGACATTTTTCTATTACAGATCCCGCTTTGTGAATTGGACACGGAAAAGAGTCAGCACGAGGATACGCTACTGCGATCTTTCATGATGCGCTCACTCTGTAAGAAAATGGACAACAAAGGCTTTGATACGGAGGAGTACACACAGAATGCACAAGCGGAGTTCGTAAAGAGTATTACAAGTCTCTTCAGTGTAAGCAGAACCAGGTTTCATCCGTTGGTTTACGGTTTTATTTATTTAGTATTTTTCTACAATTTATTAGCTTTCTATGGCTGGGAGTCGTGATTTTAGAGCATCTGAATACGTCTCTCTCTTGCCAAATTCCAAGTGTATCCAACGCCTTGTCAAGGAGGCAACTAGAAATAGGAAGAATGCACTGGCCGAACGAATGCGTAAATTGGCTCAAGAAATGGCAGAGCGTGACGATATATCCGATGATGATGATGACTTCGAAACTCCACGATCACAACAGGCTGTTCCAACGATCCCACTTTATCGGTGTAGCTCAGGAGGTTCACCATTTACTTCTGCTATTAACTGTTCGGCAAGTGGATATGGGGCAGAAAACCTAAGCAGTACCCTAATTGAAGACTCCTCTGATAGTAAGCTTTTAATAGAGTTTAGCCTTAGTAGTAAACACTTTTCTTTATTTCAGTTGGAGTGGAGAATCCTTTGTTGAAAAAGCAGAAGGACGAGATTCGTGCTCTAGTTGGCCCCCCTCGGGAGTCCAGGAAATCCAATCCATTCAAAATGACTGACACTGACATTCAGAAGACGGAATCTCAAATGATGGAAAAGAACATTGCATTCATTGACACGTGGAAGAAGCTTCCTGAGAAACAAGCTGAGCCTGAGTTTAACCCCAAACATGCTAAAGGTCAGGCGACCAAGGTCAGCAAAGCCAAGAATCCCAAGAAGGCAGCAGAAAAGGAACCAGCTACGGAGAAAAAGAAAGGAACTGAAAAGAAAGTAATGGAAAAGCAACACATTGAAATCCAATTCTTGACTGAATTTAACATCTCTTGATCTGAATTTGATTTTCTAGAAACAGGCGACATTATTCAACATGTGTGTAAAGGGCGGAGCAGTCACGACCTCCAATTCTAATCCTGAGAGCCCCGCAGTGATCAATGAAGACAGCAATTCCAACACTATGGACGCATCACAGAATGTCAACATACTTGTCGATGAACCAGAAATGGTAAGGATTTTACTTTTGATTTTTATAGATCACTGAGAATTTGTGGTACAGGACTCGGAGAGACCAAAGAGGAAGCGGATTCCCGTCGAAGAGAATCGAGATTCAGAAGACAGCGAAGCTATCCAATACTCGTCACCTTCGAAACGGTCCAAGTTTGCTTCCAAAATTATGAGGTTTGCCGCGCCTGACGAGGAGGACTGATTGGGTGATTTAAATTCTAAACAGTGAAACAATTGCATAAACAATTTCACCACCATGTTTGTATTTACAGAAAGATTGAGGAATAAATGATCCCAATGCAAGGTGGACTGGTGTAAAATAAGGAAAGTTAGTTTTATGCATCTCCGCGTGCATAGTTTCTGGATCATTTTCCCTTGATTTTCTTCTGAGTTTCACCCTTTTCCGATTTGTTCGAATGATTGACTGCGAAGCTTCCATTTCAACTGACATATTCAGAACAGGGTTTCCTCAAGCAGCAAAGACAATGCAGCCAAAACGCCCCAAAACGTATGCATTGCCTTTTGGAAGGAGCGAGTGCGAGGAAGAAATGAGGGTAAAATCCGTTATTCGAGCTTGGACATTGGACTACAGTTTTTCCAAGTTTCTGGATTTCGTCAGTAAAATAGTTTTATAAACAATTTCGGTACAGTGGTTTGTAAAACATAGACGAATAAATGAACCAAATGCAACTGGTGGACTGGTGTAAAATAAGAAAAGTAGCTTTATGCATCTTCGTCCATAGTTTCTGGGCCACTGTCCTCATCTACTACCTTCCCCTTGATTTTCTTCTTAACTTCAACTTTTTTGGATTTCTTCTCTTTTTTCTTTTTCACAGGCTCTGGTGATGGTGTTTCACCATCTTCCTCCGACTCTGTCAGTTTCGTGTCAAGGTCGTCCATGTCACTATCTTTTTCCTCTGTCGAGGAATCCTCGACTCCAAGCTCATCTGAACTTAGTGCTTCCTCTGAATCTGAAGGAATCATGTCATCTTCGTCGTCAACTTCGTCTCCAGATTCTGCAAGTAATGAAGCCATGAAAGTACAAATGTGCTGCAAAATGCAAATGTGTTTCAGTCTATTAGGTTGGGTACTAACCATCGTTAAAGACCAGCAGAGCTTCATTGGTAGGCTCACTTCTGTACTGCTTGGCTTCCAGATGTCCTTTGATAAGTTGGAGCTTCCCTTTCAACTGACACATTTTCGGGTAGAGAGTTTCCCTTGTCCTAAGGAGTGACATGAAAGGAGCTAAAATGTCTTCGGCAGATGGACAGCACATGAGGTAGGACGAGTGAACCTGGAGAATGACGCGAACCCACTTCAGAATGCTGTTATTTCTGGAAGAAAAAAATTACATTATTGAAATCAATAGAACAAGTTTAAGCTAAAAGCTTACAATTGGCCCTTCCCCGCTAACATTTCTTTAGACTGGTTTAACAAAGGCACTATGAGCTGGACGGGGAGGCTTCTGATTGTGTTTGTAATCACGTCTTCGTCCCATCTGGAGAGAACTGAATGGAGAATGCGAACGTCCTTGCTATGCAACCCCTGTAAGTAAACAACCAAAAAGAATCAGTTGATGAAGCTAACAAAACAAAGTATAATTGCCTCACTTGGCTCAGCAGATGTGCTAAATTATTCTCTCGGATGCCGGTGGTGGAAGTAGATATTGTTAAGTTTGTCAGCCTCTCCTCCATTGGGAGTTCGCCATCATCCACCTTCTCTTCTGTCTCTCCTTTCTTCCGCTTCTTTGCAGATTTCTCAACCACCAAAGATCCATCCGCTGTTCCAGGTTGCAAGTGCTTCACGTCCGAGGGCACTTCAACCAAGTCATTCTGTACACCCTTTGCCCTAGATTTCTTCCCGGTCTGTGAAAACGCTCTAGATATTGTGCTTTGTTCCGCAAGTCCGGAAATCTCCTACTCAAAATTAAATTTAACAATGTGCAGGGTATTCAATAATTGTGACTTACGAAGGATTCAAACCGCAGATTCGTCCAGCTGCCGTATCCAGCTAGCACACTGGGGTTCTCCAATTCCGAAGGCAGAAATGAGCTTAAAATATGAACTGGTTTTGAAGGATCAGAGGATTCTGTGATTCTTAGAGTGTGCGTGGGTGGCACAGGTTTTCGGATAGGTCCGTTCAATTTATGCTGAAACAAATGCAGTTGTCCTTTCTGTGTTACGACAGTCACGGAAACCCTGCCAGTTTCATCGCTGGACAAGTTGAAAAATTTCGGTATTTCCGGAACTGAGAGTGTAGCAATGGAGTTTTTCTCCGACGTAGACCTGACAGATTCAGAATTTAAGTAAAAAAACACATTGGCTTTTCGAAACTAATATCCTGCTCACTGTGGTGACTTACCAAATCTTTAAGAACCGCTCCCCTTTGCCCATTGTGATAAAATAACTTGAATTTGGGATAGACTCTATTTGGGTTACTTCGTTAGGATGCCCAGTAAATGACGCGATGGAAGTTTTCGTTTTTAGATCCCAGAGTGTGATCAGGCTGAGACCGGCAGTCAATAAATTATCTTGGAATATCTGAACCGAAGTTAGGCCCAACTTGGATGCCTTCCAGCGCCTAAAACGGAATAAAAATTATACCAAAAAAGCATTTGATTTGTCAAGCTATCAACAGCACATTCCCCCGTACCTCAGTATTACAGTGTTTTCTACATCCCATTCCAGGACAAAGCCATCTTCACCGCATGAATATAACCCAAGGGAATTTCCACTCCATGCAAGTCCGGTCACTTTCCCTGAATGTGCTTCTTTGGAATGGACAATCAATTCGGCTTTTGCAACATCGTAAAACAGGAGAGACCCAACGGCTGTACCCATAACTATAATTTCATCTTTGACCAATTTCTTCCGTTTCTTTCGCTGCTTCTCCTGAAAAAGTTAATCATCGTGTCAGTTTACAAATGAGCCTTCTATAATACTAGTTCAAGTATGCGGTTCGTTCTGTTCGCTGTACCTTCGTTGGTGCCCATTCCAAACAAGTGCATGTGGCTGACAAATGAGACGATGGAGTAAACTCGTGCTTCAGAGTGCTCGTATCAGTCTCCCAGATTCGTAATCGACCATCTGTTCCAGACACCGCAACATATTCTCCGGAGTATGAAAATCGTACTCGCTCCATTGTCAGTTAATAAGACTGTGACCCTGTAGCGTGGTTTGTGTAACAGGTAGAAGGCAACAGCAACTAAACTGGTTTACTGGTCACACCGTATAATAAAATCAGGCTTGTGAACCTAGAGGAATTCGTTTTTTACAAGTTATCAATTTGAATTCGTTCCTTTCTTTCGATGTTACCTTACGCGTTGACGCTGTCCTTCGTTTTTACTTCAGCTATAGGGCTATCTGCTAAACTTTAGCTAACTTACAATTTATCAAATTGCACATAAAAAGTTTGCAGTTTTCCTAAATCTTTGGTGCTTTGTTTTAGCGTGAGCCACACTAATGTACAGAATATGCAGAAAATACACGCAGTCTTAAAAGAACCTCTTTAGTCTAATTAATTTGAGCTTGCTAATGGTTTATTATCAAAATTAATACATAAACCTAATCAAAGACTTAAGGGCGTTTTTAAAGTAGTTCATATTGACCCTATCCTCACGGAATACAGAAGTAAAGTATGAAATCACATTAGCCATTTTCTTTCTAAATAAAATAATAGGCTCTGTTCAGAAAAATTCATTAGTAGCTACTAATCAAAATCAAAATCACAATCAACACAGAAGTAGAACTGCATTAGATTTGTGCAAGAATCTACCAACAAATTGGTAGGGTGTTTGGTGAAATTGGTGAACAGGTTATATAGGAACTTATAAAGCGTCTACGTTAGTTACTTACACTACCTAGTGTAAATTCTAACAAGTTACAAGAAACCATGAGGCGTAGGATCACTGCTGAGACCCTTCATTATAAAGTTAAGGGCCTCAATTGGTTTTACTAATCCCTCATGGTTTTTTTGTAATTTGTTAGATTTTATTTCCATCGCAAAATGCAAAATTTTATTCAATTATGTCTCGTGCAGTGTTGGGACTAAGAAATAACTAAGTTCTTTCAGTTTTGACCAAGGGTCAGGCGTAAGGGTCAGATTTTCTGCACTTCTTCATGTTCTGAGATTTCTGGAAAGTAGTGATTCCGCTTTGCTAGTTGCATGTTGCATGCTTCTTCCTGGAGCGCTGTTCTCGTGCATGTGCCTACAAAGTTGCCGCCTGGAGTTTTTTCTTGAAATAGCAACAGGAAAAGGTGAAACCCTACACAATTATTTCTAATGATTTATAGGTATTCGTAACTAAGAAATAAAATATGCTAATCTGTTTTCATGATTTTGATGAGTTATGATTAGTACTTGGATTTTCCAAAATTGTTTAATTTGGCATATTTTTATACAATTTCAACACCTTCAAGAAGTTCCTCTTGTTCAAGATTTGTTTCAGGTTTTCCATTTCTTTTGTCCTGCTGCAAAGGGGGAGAGAATCTTAACCTGGTCACGTGATTGTACCGTTCGATAACCCCCCTTCGCACGCCGCGCCGCATTTTATCCACTTTTTTCATCTCTTTTTCGTTGGTTACTTTTTGAGCCTGGAATTCTGCTTTCAGCCAGCATTTCTCTTCACTTTTGTCTGTCGTTTCAGCAGCAAATCAAGTCCCTTGATCCTCTGGATAACCATTAAATCTTAATTTAGCTTTACCAACAATCCCTTGATCATCATCTTATTAGTTAGTTACCTTAAACCTAAAAGGTAAGAACACAGTCCATTTCTTTGTGTGTCGGATTTTCAGAGAAATCGAGTTTTTTTTATTCTTGAGTAATCGGTTGGATATTTAGTTTCTTTCTGGTTAATTTGTAATTTACTGTTACGTGCTGTGGTTTGCAGGTTACGATGGAAGTTGATGGGCATACGGTGACGGTTGGTGATGGATCTGCTTCTGTTGCTAAGCAACAGAATGGCGTAGAGAACATCTCGGTGGATGAAATGACCTCAAAGGATTATTACTTTGATTCCTATGCCCATTTTGGGATCCACGAGGAAATGCTAAAGGACGAGATCAGGACGATTACTTACAGAAACGCGATGCTGTTTAACCAGCACATCTTTAAGGTAAGTGGCGTTCTTGGCGTTATTTTTCAAGTTTTAAAGTTGGATCTCGATCGGGTTTCTTTTATTAACAGGGAAAGATTGTTTTGGATGTCGGATGTGGAACAGGGATCCTATCTATGTTTGCTGCTAAGGCTGGTGCAGCTAAGGTCATTGGGATAGAATGCTCCAACATTGCTCAGCACGCTGAGACAATTGTGAAAGCTAATAAGATGGACCATATTGTTACCATTGTCAAAGGTATGTCGGGGGACTGTGGACTGTTTGATTGAATAGATTTTGTAATAACTGAGTCATTCTTTTGTGTAATAGGAAAAGTCGAGGAAGTTGATCTTCCAGAAGGTATTGATAAGGTGGACATCATCATCTCGGAATGGATGGGATATTGCCTCTTCTACGAGTCGATGTTGGAAACTGTGCTGTTGGCGCGTGACCGGTGGTTGAAGCCAGATGGTTTCTTATTCCCAGACAAGTGCTCCCTGTACATAACGGGGATTGAGGATCGTCAGTACAAAGATGACAAGATCCACTGGTGGGATGATGTGTATGGCTTCGACATGAGCTGTATCAAGAGTGTTGCTATCCGCGAACCGCTCGTGGACATTGTTGACCAGAAGATGGTGAGTTGAAATTGAGGCCTTTACCTTTTTATTGAGAACGTTTTACTCCAAAGTAATTATCAAATTAATTTTCAGGTTGTTACGAACCAGTGTCGCCTCATGGAAGTCGACCTAAACACGATGAAGAAGGAAGAGTTGGCGTTCAACGTTCCATTCCGTCTTGCTTGCCGACAGGACGATTACCTTCATGCTGTAGTGACCTTCTTCACTGTGGAGTTTTCTAAATGTCACAAGAAGACTTGGTTCTCTACTGCACCAGAAGCTCCATACACTCACTGGAAGCAAACCGTCTTCTACCTCAATGACTACGCTACCGTCAGGAAGGTACGTCTTTTATTGACTTTACACCATGTTTCTGTTGTAACTAATAATAAGCTTCCAATTCCAGGGAGAGGTTATCACTGGTATGTTTGGATTGAAGCAGAACTCACGAAACAACCGTGACCTCGACTTCATGGTCCAAATCGATTTTGACGGCGAACACAGTTCCCTCCACGAATCAAACAAGTATCGTATGCGCTAAAAATCGTCCAGCCCTGCCCATCAACTCCAATGGTTCTTCCTCCTGTACTCCCACTATCATCAAAATGATCTTCACCCTCTTCCTTTTTTCGGTGTTGACGAAAGTTAACTAGCAACCTCACGCTAGCGTAAGAATTTTAGCTGACGATAAATTTCTTTTAAATGAGATTTTGATAAACTTTACGCCACCGTACTATAAAATAGAATTAAAGGAAGTGCAGCAATTGATTGATGTTGGTATTTGAGTTTATTGCTGGATTTATAAGCTTAAGATATTCCTGGATTGGACCGATGAATTGTAATTTCCATTCCACGTCAAGTCCGTATTTGCTGGGACTGATTGAGCTGAAGCTTTGCTGTCTTGAAATCTGTCCTTAGTTGCACAAAATTCATACGAATGGCAGGGTCAAGGGAGGCCTGTAAAATTGGGAAAAATTAGGTTTCATTTATGAAATTTTATAGTTAAATTGCATACCAATTCCTCTCTGTTAAAATACATGTTGAGCTCTGATGGAAGGATAAGCAGGAGATTACAGAGTGCATGGAGAGTATCAAATAAAGTGTTGAGCAGTGGTGACTTGAATTCCCGGACGCATTTACGATACTCTCCAACATCACAAGTTACATTCAAGGCACCTACAAAATATCCCAGTTTTCATAAGATTTTGCATTTAGTGGTTATTGAAACGGCTCTATTTTACCGACAGAACTGTATTCAAAACGAAGAAGATGCTCGTAAATGACGCGATGAAACCTTGTGCCGAGCTCGGTCAAAACGGCTTCAATATTTTTGCCATCCATGGAATCCCTCATCTTCTCCACTTGTGTGTTGATCAATCGAATCACTTTGGTACAAGCCTGAAACAGAAGAAGAGTGTGAAAAGAGTGTTGGAAGAAAACTTAAGGAAATCTGCGTTTGAGAGACACATACGGTAGAGATCAAATTGTTCCTTTTCTCAATGTCATTGAAGGTGTCGGCACGAAAGAATTCCTTTTGACTGTATTCCGTCTGTAAAATTACTTTGACCCAGCCCACAATTGTTTCCAACGAGCGGTCAATCCCGGCATCTAATTTGCTCTCAATGTGTTCAAGCACCAGTTTCTTCCGTTCCAGGCAGTCAGCGAGCACTGGAGTGGCTCTGAAAATTAAAAGTTTGTATTTTATGGTCGTTCCAAAAAGTTTTCAGGAAATACACCACATACTCAACTAGAGGGAGAAGCGACTCCATGAACTCCTTCTCGTAAAGATGTATGATAGCATTGCATCGCTTGACAACGTCGAAAAAGTAAATGACTGGTTGATTCTTTGCTTCTGGAATTGGAATCCCTTGGAGCCCTAGTTCAAGGGCGTAGTCAACGTGTTCTCGAAGCAGGGCATGTGTCAAAATATCCAATATTTGAGCCGCGTTCGTAGGAATCTCGGGTTTCTTGGAGAGCAGATTGCATCTGGAATAGGCAACTCGACTCTCTTGGAGTAAATTAATAGCGACTTCTTCCGATAGGAATGTCTCTCCTCCAAAGTTTTCAATCTGGGCAATGTTAATATTAGCTCTTGTACCAATCACTGCCTGCAAATCACGCCTTATGTCTTGAAAGCTAAAGTACAAAAATAAATGTTTAATTTGTGTTAAAACTATGAAATTAGGTGTCATTTACCTCGACTGGATATTTCGTTTTTGATGTCCAAGTGATTCATAATACAACTGAAGAATTCTGGCACTTTCGTATTGTAAGCATTGGATTTCAAGGCTGATGTAGTTGTCCATATGCTTCCGATAAATCTGTTCCGTAATCTGCTCCAGAAATTGAGTGTCCGTTCCAGCATCAAAATCCTTGAGCAGCCGTACTATCCGCTTAGTTTGCAAATAGAGATGCGAGAGATTGGTGAGGAATTTCTTTGGATTTATTTTGTCACTGCTACTTCTGTCATAGAGTAGGGCAGCAACTGTCTCTTGAATTCTTCCGTGAAAAATATGCAGCATGAATTTCCCCATGACGTGCTCCGGATTCGGGAATACTTTGTCAATGATAGGCTTATTCAGTTTACACAGTGGAAGCACGTCATCAAAAATGTCTTTTGATTTGAAACCACCCTGAAATTCAATCAAAACAATAAGTTGGGCTTTGAATAATTGTGACAAAATCAAATCGTACCAGTTGGCTTTGCTCGATGAAAGAGTTTATACATTGAGAGTATCCCTTGAAGTTGTATAAAATAAGAGCAATTTCTTTCATTCGTTTGACATCATTTGCCCATTGAGCTCTTGCAAACTCTTCAATCAGAGATCTTTCAATCTCATCATATTTTAAGGATATCTTCTGTATGGCTCCATCGTATCTGTCAAAAATAAAAACACCGGAATTGTATCACAAGACGAAAAGCATTAAATTCTATTCTGAACTCACTTTGTACTATCAGGAGAACCCGCACTTCCAAGATCTTGTGCAACGATCTGCAACTTTTGTATGATTTCAGCCGCTTCGAATAAGCGATTCTTGTCCCTAAACATGTCAGAAAGGAGGATATCCCCAGGCTGCAAGAAATCCGTCAAGTGCTTCATCAAGTTAGCGGCTTCCGCTGCCCTTTCTCTTGGCAGATTCACCGCCTCCAACTGATCACCCAAATGAACAACTTTTGTCGCTACAGAGTTCACCTACAAAGCAAGACATCACCAATTAGCACCTGCTACGGACTGATAACTTTCCTCTAGCCTACCCACCTTCATTTCCAGATTTGCCAAATTCTCAGAAGCAGTTTCGTTCCTATTGAGCAGCATTAGAAGTCGACTTCGGAGATGCTGCTCCTCGCTGGTGAATGAGTTTTCAACCTGGACGCATTTCAGCCGCTGAATCTCCAGAATTGTTTTGAGTTCGGAGATAGCTTCAGAAAAACTGTGATGCAACTTGTTGGCGTCAAATTCTCCAGATGTTACAGTTCTCCAGGCCAGGCGTTCCACAAACTCCTCTGGAGAAAACGACTCCTGCTCCATTTCACGCCGGTATTCTGACATGGTGCGGTTTGGAATGTAGCCGGATCAATTGGTGTCAAATTTTATTCGCTGTAAGAGCACTCTTCGATTCCTCCGGCTGTGCCTTTACACGGTCCTGGTGACCCTGTTGAGCAATGTTGACAGAGTCAAGTCAGCAACAACAGTTTTTCCTTGACCTTGATGGCATCCTGCTGGTCTTCGGATGATAATTTACTCCTGTTGCCAATCCCAATCCCTGATAGAAACAGAATCCATTACTTTAACATTTTTGCTGTAAAGTGATGTGTCAACTAACCTAATTAGGGAAATATCGGACGACCTGGGTTGACTCCCCCCTACCGATGAAACGATACTGAACGGGATGGGACACCTTGGCCGTCAAAGGTACTGATTAATTTTTGTAAACTGTACACTCCCTTAATTACTTTACTTTAAGTTAACGCCTCAAAAATATTTTTCTAAATTACAAATTGACATTTACATTAGCGGCAGAATCCCGCACATTCTGTCACTTTTGCACTTCTCTCAACCTCCACAAGAGCAATTAATATAATACAATAAATTAATTAATTTGCAAATTGAAGACAGAGAACAACGTCAATCAGCAAGTTCTTCCTTCCTATACAAGTCTGACCCACTTTGACCTGTTGGGGTCAGTTCACCCACTGCAGCTTTGACAAATCCTCGATGTTTTAAACTTTCAAAATTTTCACGGTTGCAACGATTTTAATATGCCCATAAAAAGTTTAATTTTTAGTCTAGGAAAGCAAATTACTTGTAAGCTTTTAAGGCATAGTGTTGTTGAGGCTAACCTCCGAGCACCACTGGTGTATTTATGACTACGTTGACGTTATATTAAAAAAATGAGTGGTTCAGATCAAGGCAGATTGACACAGAGGTCATCAAGGGTTCTTGTCGCCGATGGATGACGGAGGCTTTTCTCCCGGAGGGCTTGTCACAATTGCTTTCCCGGTATCCTTTGCCACTCTTTTTGCTAGAGCTTTCGGAGCTAGGCCTTTTACATTGTATCCGGTCACCACTGTATTTCCAATGGTAGAAGTCGTATCTTCACAGAATGAACCAGCCTCGTGCCCGTATCTATAAAACATGGAAATATAATTTAGTTAAATGGTAAGCAATTATAAATTATAGATATTTGTAATTCCATAATTGCACTTACTTGTGCTGAACGACGGTGACAGTATTACTCCGAAGGCTTTTAGCTAAGACAGTAGCTGCATGCTCCAAACCCATAAAAACTGTACCGAATCCAACCACAGCTCCTCCAGCTACTTCGTAAACTTGTCCCATTGTTCCACTTGCTTCGGCCTCGTTGGTGTTCATTGTCTTGGCGTAAAGCTTTGTTGCAGTTCGTTGGACATAAGGAGCAAGGTGCTGTCCAAGTTTGACTGTCCCTCTGCTCAACTGGGTGACAACGAAGGCACTGACTTTGACGGCTTTGCCGGTGACGTTTCTAGCAGTTTTCATTCCGCTGCGAACGTTTGGATTGATGGATGCGTTCTCCTGAGCGGGCTCAATTTTTGTCACCAGATATGACGCCCCTTTATCCAAATACTGTGAAGTTTTCTCTGCTCCGAATACCAAGCCGTGGGCAACCTTCTCAGCACCTGGAAAATCAAAAATTCTTGATTCAAGGAAATACTTAGACCATTGTATGTTATTAATCGTCTCTCCGTAATCATTGAGAAGCAACTACGAGCACAAAATAATATGTTACTGTGTAAATGAAAAAGAAAAAAAGCACTGCTGCAGAAATCCAACCTGACATCAGACCTGCGCTGATTCTGGAACCCATGGTTGGTGGTGTAATCAACTCTTCTGGTACTTCTTTTGCCCTGGGTAGCGGTGCCACAGCTTCAGCCGTTGGTTCTTTTGGTACATGGAAAGCAGTTTGACCAATAAGTTGCAGTAAAAGGTCCTCCAAGGCTTGCTTTTGTTCCACTGGAAGCGATGCTGGCAAAATAAGACCCACTGCAGCCCCTGCTAAAGTTAAGGAACATCGTATAGTCGATGAGTTGGGTGACTTGTAGGTGGATCAGTTTACCTGCTGTATCAGTTCTTAGGTCTGGAAAGACGTAAGAGCCGTCTGCGGCATGAAAAATTGGGGATTGGCCAGGTACCAAAGGATAAGTCCAGTCTCCTACTTGTATAAATGCTGGTGGCTGGGTAGCAGCCCTTGCTACAAATAAGATCAATCTGGGTTCAAAATTATTCCTATAAACCAAACATTGAGTACACCCAGCTTACCTTCTTCGTTAATAACGACCACACGCAAGAATGAGGGATAGCTTGGAGCAGAGACACTGTCATCGCTTCCAATGAAATATATTTGAACACTTTCTCCAATACTGAAAACTTCCTGAGCGTTAAGTGGCAGCGGATTTCTTAAAGCCGACTCCTCCGCAGCAATTTCATCCAGACTCGCGTTGAGAGATGAGTATGTCCTTGTGCCAGAGGGTTGTGGAGATTCAACAGTTTGTTGTCCATGTGACAGAGATTCATAGGCAGGTGGTTTTCTTGTATCCGTACTGGGTTGTTGCTGAGATTCCGGAGGATGATGTGACGGTCCCTGCAAGTAGTCTGATCCGGACGGCATGTGTTGCACATCGCTCACCCGTTCCAGAATTTCCTTCCTAGTCATTCGCATCTTGTACACAGCGTCGTCTACTTTTCCGACTCTATCCTCCGGGAACCCACCAGAATGTGCCAGTATGACTGCTTTATCAATGACCTCTAAAGATTTTTGGTAAGAATTGAAAGCCAGATCTCGCTTCCCTCCTTCGTCTAGTTTAATGGCTTCTTCAGTGAGCTTGTAAGCTAGACCATGCAATTCCATGAACTTATCTGCCTTGACCTCTTCCGCTGATATTGTTGCAGTTTGTGTCGCCGGCGTTGGGGTGACTTCATTTCTTCGCCTTGCTGGTGCTACGGGTGTTGTAGACGCTTCCATTCTAAGAACATTACAAATTAATTCAGATTTAAACAGTGCACGTTGAATATACTGTCTAAAGGTCAACCCTTAACCTTACTTTTAATACGGTATCCCGGTATCGACGAACCAGCTGATTAGGGGTATTACTAATTTGCGCACCCCTGCGCACCCTTCAATGTTGCCGTTATTTCTCCCATAAGAAAGCACAGAGCTGGGGTGCGCACAGGTTCATGGGGTGCGCCGGGGTGCGCAGGGTGCGCATAGGTAAAATTTAATTTTACCTATGCGCACCCTGCGCACCCCGGCGCACCCCATGAACCTGTGCGCACCCCAGCTCTGTGCTTTCTTATGGGAGAAATAACGGCAACATTGAAGGGTGCGCAGGGGTGCGCAGGGGTGCGCAAATTAGTAATACCCGCTGATTAGTGTCTGGACGTATTCCTCGTCAACGATGTTCCACAGCCGCGTGACAACGTTCAAACTAAGACGATTAACCACAGACACGACCTCATCTGATTTGACCTTGACTGTGATTCATCTCTGAAGAGAAGTCACGAATTTCAGACTTTCCAAAAAGAGCAAAAAACGTTTTGTTTTTTGTGTGCAGTTGTACATTAAGTTTCCTACTTTCCTTTTACTCCACCCGCAGTATGGGCACTGCTGTTGCAATTTGAGTTTAACATTTGACCTCTTGACCTCAAACGAGGCAAGAAAACTATTTTAGTTGAATTCAGTTCGTAAAAATTAATTAAGATGGAGTAAAACACACTTAACGTTGTTTAACTTTCATCAGTGTTGAATACAGCATTCGATTGAAAAAGCCTCAATTACTGCAATTAAATCATGTTGTAAAAAATTAAAAATCTTTCAATGATTAATCTGAGTAATGGATCGTTCTTATTTGATGGATGAAGCAAAGCAAGCAGTAAAAAGCAACAATTGACCATTTAAGAAACGAAAACTCAGCCTCATTTGCTTGATTTGGTTGACGTTAAATAACTTATTTGCTGTAGATTTGTTAGAACACATATTCACATCAAATTAAGCTATTTTTACGTGAAAATTAAATAAATGGGGTAAAGATATTTTACCCCGCATAATTAACCCCAGTAAATTCCTTGCTGCCCATGCAAGAAAAATTTCACGAGGACGGTGGCGGGGCGGGTGTTCGTCTGTGTGTGTGTGAGGCAGGCAGGCAGGCAGGCGTATTTATGCTTGCAGCATCTCATTCATTTTTGTGCCTTGAAGCTGTCTAGAAGTAGATTTTAGATTAGTCTATTTAATTAGCTTAAGTTTAGGTTGTTTTGGTTTACGGACGGTTGTAAGGTGAGTTATAAGGTCACTCCATCGGTAATTCTAGTCAGAACAAGTTGACAATGTCTTTTGTAGGTTAAGGATGTCTGTCATTCAAATTGCAAAGAGGAACGTTGACATTAATTACGACGCTTTCCTTGGGTCAGGTTCATTTGGAAAGGTCTACAAAGGTATAATTCCTTGTGCTCAAATTAGTAAAAGTCTGAACATTCCTCTTGCTTCTCTTCCAGGAACGCTCCGTACTACTGAAGCAGTAGTTGCCGTGAAAGTTTGGAACGATGATGACTACGAAACCGCTTATGGAGAATGTAAACAACTGGCTCGTCTGCAACATCCGAATGTTATTACTACACATGGGATCACAAGAACACGTGAGATATATGACTTCAAAGATAATGCAAAAAAAATGAAGTCTCATCAACTGATTGCTCTTTCAGATCCACCTTGGGTCATAATGGAGTATATGCCTTGCGGGGATCTCCTGAATTACCTCAAGAACTATGGAGGTCAAATGACGGCGGTATGTTACTATACACCAGAACCACATTGGTTTTAGTTGATTTTTAAACTTTTTGTTCATCTCAAAGCGCCAAATGATCAAGTGTGCTTATGGAATTGCTAATGGAATGCGGTACCTCCATCACGAGCTGTACCCTATCACGAAGCACAAGGATTTGGCTGCACGCAACTGTCTTCTCGATCAAAACTGGAACATTAAAATAGCTGATCTTGGTTACTGGAATGACGGATATGGTGATGGCGACAATTACTACAATTACGACGCTGATGAGCGGGTATGTATACTCAATCTTACCATATCACTTTTGTTCCTGTCTTGAAGATCTTGTTAATTTATCTCTTTAATCAGCCCGCACCTGTTCGTTGGATGGCTCCTGAATGCGTTCCGACGCTGGACATGTGGGGCAATGTTGAAACTTCTGCAGTTTTTACACGGAAGAATGATGTCTGGGCTTATGGAGTTTGCATGTTTGAGATCTGGACCAAAGGAAAAACGCCATACGACAACTACACCACAAATGCTGAAGTGATTGCTGAAATGCAAATCAACACGGGATTCAACCCAGCCCATGGTGTTGCCGTCAATGCAAGATCCCACGTGCTTGACCTCATGTATGATTGTTGGTCTAGCGAAGCTGCTTCGAGGCCAAACTTCAAAGCCATTGTTTCGCATTGGGAAGAGCACGAATACGACAATATCGAGTGATTGCCAATTGCTCTGAATGGTTTGAATGTCCATTATTTTTCTACGTTTATTCTCCGGTAAGTTTAAACTGAATGTGTTCAGCGACCATAGTGCTGCTAATTGTACCCAATATTTCTAATAAGCGCTAACTCTGGAGGACGCAATAAACCAGAACGGATGTAAATTATTGTCATTGTTAATTGGTCACTGATTAAGTCATAATTTCTTGACTATTGTGCCGCTAAGCTGACGTGTCACGACAGCCAGCCCAGAGCCTGCCGATGCCCGCTCACTCCTCACTCTCCGTACCTCCTCTCTCTCTTCCCTCTTCAATTGGTTACCGGAAGTGTGTGGAAGGAAAGTTACGCCGTGTAAAAGGTCGTAGTGCTCACTAAGGTGGTTTTAATTACCACCATTTAGCAGCCAACAGCCAATTAATTGTGAGATACTGAATAAATACCGTAAGTGAAGTTACGATATCTAATTCAGGTTAGTTTTAGGCTAGTCCTTCCTCCGTTGTTCGGCGTCTCTGACAGCTGGAGCTCCTAAACAGGTCTCCTAACAATCTGTTTATTCCTAGCTAAATGGACTCCCGGAGGATGGTGACTGTCACTGGACTGAAAATAATTCGCTCCCCGGATGGGAAACTGACGGTCAAAGGGCTCCAACCAGGTCAAACTGCGTATCAAACTGCAGATGGACAGATTCACATATGCAATTCTCCTCGTCACGTACCGGCATACCCAGCTCTGCATAAAATGCTTCTTGCCAGTTCTCCAGTCACGAATTCAAATACCCACGGTCCAGCTACTCCAGAGGGACTACGATCATCAAATGAATCGCCAATCTATTCTCCTCAGTTGAAACAGAAGGTATAATGTAGAGGAAAATCTTGATGTAAAGTTCAAGTCAATAAATCCATGCTTTGGTTTATTCATGTTACAGGATACACCAAAGTCATCCGCTCAGGTGGATGTTATTTCCACCAGCATGACTGCTGTTGCTCAATCTACTGATTATCAACTTCGAACCAAAGAAAAAAGGAACTGTGGAAGCATCACCAATGCTTTGCTTAACCAAGGTCGAGGACGATCATTTCCTTCAGCGATATCTCGTTCCATACAGGAAAGAAATCCATCTAGGAATGGAAGGAGCGATTGATGGTATACAAAAGAACGCGACATCGATTACAAAGTGAGTCCAAAAGTTATAAACTGTTTCAAAGTTCTAGCGCAGGGAGAAAAGTGATAATAAATTCTTGTTCTCGTCTAGGTCAAACATTTCACGGACCAATAGGAAAAGAAGTTACATGTATGGATGTTTTGCAGCATCATATGATTCCTGGCCACGCTTAGCACAGAACAATAAGTGCCAAAAGAAACAGAAAGTAGCAAGTTCTGATGGATCAGGCAAGGATACACAGACTTCGAGAATTAGTCCGGAAATAATTTTCAACAAAAATGAAAAAGACTGTTCACATATTATCAAACTGCTTGCATCAAATCAAGTTATTCACAAGGTTGTCTTATAATGTATAGAATTTAATAATTTATTTAATTTAGGTGCTACTGTTGTATTAGTTATTACAGTATAGTTAGTTAATCCACTCTAAATTGTTGTGCATTTTCTCTCATTATCAGTTTGGTGACTGATAAGGACAGGATTTGGGAGCAAGGACAGCTAATCTATCAATTCTCGTCGCTGTGTCATCTCCGCTTCCGATTCATCAGATCTTTAACTCTACTCATCAAGCACACCTAATTTAATCATCGCTCATCCAAATGTGCAGCTCCGCAATTATCGTGTAAATCACTTCCATTTCAGAATCTTGTTCAACGAATTTATGTATATTTTTGTTTTTAAAATATAGACGACGGTACAAATGTCGAGAAGAGGCTCGATCTCGTGATGGCGGTGACCAGTCCAAAATTATAGTCCATCACGAATGTACCCTGCAAATAGCTGGACTCTCGGATTCTGAGATGTTAATTATCTCCAGCAACTTGTCATCAATGAGTAATTGTAAAATTGTTTGTAATTGCTCAGACTGCTTGTGCTACAAGTCAGAATCTCGGGTTCTTCATGCTGCTGGTGGAAGTCTTCCGAACAAGGAGCCACTCATCAATTCCTTGGCCCTTGTCTTTAATATTTTGTGTAAATTAGGCTATAGTTTAAGTACTTCTAATTCTGTTCAAAACCAGGATACATCAAATTCAACCACATGGGTTTGGATTAAGAATAGTTAATTAAAATCCAGAAAAATTTAGTCATTCAGGTCATGGGTCATGTATTGGAATTGTCTAACAAAATCTTGAGGCGCCAGTCTGAACTTCTTCGTGGATTTTGTGCCAAATTTTTTTTAATTTTGCCATCACGACGGCGCAGAACGAGCGCCTGTTTGGCTTAATTTTTTACCCATTTTTCACTTACTTCACTTTTTCCACACTTTTCTCGTTTCGCTTCAATTAAAATTTAGACTAATTTCTAGCCGGTTTGACCTCGCGTGTGACCCCTAGTCCCACTAATCATGATTTCCTTACCAAAATCAGCTCTTGGAATTGCTGCTGGAATCGGTGGCCTCGCTTTCATTGGATACTGCATTTACTTTGACCGTCGCCGTCACGCAGATCCAAACTTCAAGAAAAATCTCAGAGAAAGTAAATCAATTAATTTAATAAAATAAAAGCTACATCGGAAAGCAATGTATTAATTTATGCTTTAATTTTGTTATCTAGAACGTCGAAAAGTCCGTCAATCACGACTGGCTGGTACTAAAATCCCAGACTTGCGAACCCCTGAAGCCGTCCAGAAGTTTTTCTTGTCCGAAATTCAATTGGGTGAGGAATTGCTTCAAGAGGGTGACATTGACAGAGGAGTGGAACACCTTGGGACAGCTATTTCTATCTGTGGACAACCGTCTCAGCTGTTACAAATCTTGCAGCAAACCCTCCCCCCGCAAGTATTCCACGTTCTCCTCCAGCGCTTGCCAATGATTGGACAGGTTAGAAGAAAGATATGGTGAAACTGGTGAAAATTTTATAAATTTTTATAAATTTTTCTAATTGCAGACTGTCAAGGCTAATCATCGGTCTCAATTTGGAGCTGATATTGGAAACGGAAGTGGACCACAGCAGCAACGTGGAAGTTTCTTCCCTGGAATGATGATGGAAGGTCCAATGCCAGGAATGTCTATGAATCAACCTGTATCAGGTGGACCTGGAGGCCCAGTTCTGGCATTTGACGAGGAGCTAGAATGATTCTGATAAACCAAAGATTTTCTCTCGAATTGAAATTGTTAGATGACATAATTCAACCATCAGACACAGACTCCAAATAATCCCAAAATTTATACCAGTTATACTAACATTTCCAAGTCCTAAGCACATTTAAAATCATCATTATACTAGTGAAATTAATTCTGTAGGTTCTGTAGCTGTAACAAATTAACTTTATTGCTCTTTACGAGCATACAAGTTATCGGCCGCTTTTGCTCATGTTTGTGCTTCTTGATTGAGGCGACTTATACAGTTTGTGAGGTTGTGTCTATTCGTAATCATGTAGTCTTTGTTGTTTCCAACCTTTCAGGAAAAGTAAAGGGTTGATGCATTTTTAATGTCAAGGAATAGTGGATTTTCGGAAAATAAGGTTTATTTTGGATTTCTTTTGAGTCCAAAGAAGGGTTCATTGGCCTTCGCTTTTGTTCTCAGAATTTGAGGAAGGGATCAAAGGCCTTTTCAAGTTTTAGGGATTCGAAGGCGCAGATCGATCATTTCCGTAGCTCTGGATGCTGTGTGGTTTCCTGCGCTTTTGGAACGCAGTTGTTGTGAAAACGCGTGATTTGTTGACAATAAGGTTTCAGCATTGTAGTTCTTTGCCAATTTTTTTTAGCGTAAAGACGCCATGCCATCAATAACCCAGTTCTTGTTTTATCAAAAATCCTGTGGTATAGCTCACAAATTGGCAAAGTAGGTCTGGATTTATGGTGCCAATGATCTGGGTCTGTTGGTTCAGTCATAAAGTATTACAAGGTTAACTTAACGAGGGCTTCCACTATCACTAATAAATTCTTAACTCGTCTGAACTTGCATTTGCATTTGTTAGCTTCATTTGTTTCAGCTGTAATAGAAAGCATGAACAGTTTTTCCTTTTTGCGAACTTGCCAACTGCACCGAAGCCTCGTTACCAGAGGAAAAGTACAATGGCATCGAACATTTTTGAGCTCGTCGATGCCGGAAATCAAAAAGTTCGGGCCAGGGATAAATTCTTACGAAGACTTGTACAAATTCAGTATTGAGAAGCCAGAGATATTTTGGAAAGAAATTGCACAAAGGTTGGACTGGAAAAAGAATTTTAGCAAAGTAGTCCAAGGTGATTTCAATACTGGTGTCCGATGGTTCATCGATGGAAAACTCAACGCCTCTGGTAAGATGCAAAATCTTTTTATTTTAACTTTTTTTTAACTCTAATAACTGTGTGCTTTATTTAGAAAATTGCGTTGATCGACATGCCGCCGTGAACCCAAATGGAATTGCACTGATATACGAAAAGGATGAGCCAAATCAACACGAGTTCGTGACGTATGCGCGGTTGAAGGAATTGGTCGTCCAATACGCTCACATCCTGAGGACTGTTGCAAACGTCAAGCATGGAGACCGTGTCGCACTTTACATGCCAACGACTCCGAATGCGGTCGCATTTGCACTGGCTTGTGCCCGGATTGGAGCAATTGTGAGATTCCAATTTAGTTTCGAATGCTACAAAATTATAATCGAACGATCATTTTTTTAGCATTCCGTTGCTTTTGCCGGATTCAGTGCGCATGCCCTTGCTTCCAGAATAAATGATGGCAAGTTTACATGGAAAGTAAGGATAAATTAACATTGCTATTTTATCCACTTAGCCAAAGCTACAACTGTGATCACCACTGATGTTCTACTCCGTGGAGGCAAAGCGACAAACTTAAAACGGACTGTGGATGAAGCACTGGAATCGTGTCCAACTGTAAAGACGGTTGTAGTGGACTCGCGCGACGGTGACACTTCAAGGGTCAAAATGGTCCATCCCCGAGACCACTTTCTGCATGAACTGGTCAGCGATGCCAAAAGGAGTCCAATTTTCAGATCACATTGAATATGTTGATAGCAATGATCCTCTTTTCATTCTCTACACTTCTGGAAGTACTGGAGCGCCGAAGGGACTCATGCACTCGACTGCTGGCTACTTGGTCTATGCTTCAACGACTCATCAAGTAAGCATTAGCTTTAGAAATTTCAAACGCTACGTATTAGAAATTAATTTCTGTTTTCCGACAGCTTGTTTTTGACTGCAAAAAAGGCGACAAGTTTGGGTGCGCGGCGGACATTGGTTGGATAACGGGCCACTCCTATATCATTTATGCTCCACTGGCAAATGGAGTGACGTCTCTTCTCTTCGAATCCACGCCAATTTATCCAAATCCTGGTACACCATCAACAATCTTAAATGCGGATTCGTTCACGGTAAAATTTTGTTGGAATTCTTATCGGCAGGTCGTTACTGGGAAATGGTTGAGCGGCTGAGACTTACACATTTCTACTGTGCCCCTACCGCAATCCGTTTGCTAATGAAATACGGAAATGAATGGGTCGAGAAATACGATCGGTCAAGCCTTCGCGTGCTGGGAGTCGTGGGTAATGTAAACTGTGTAATAAATTCCAAAAACAAAGTTCAAATGAGAATATTTTATATTTTCCAGGAGAACCAATCAACGTCGAGGCCTGGGAATGGTACAACAATGTTGTTGGTGAGAAGCGATGTCCGCTGGTAGACACATGGTGGCAAACAGAAACTGGCGGAGTATGCATAAGTCCAAGACCAAGCGGACCTAATGACATCATTGAGCCTGGTAAGCCATTTAAATGCCAGCATCTTCTTGGCTGACTTTTATTTTGTAGCTATTCCAATGCGTCCATTTTTTGGCATCAAGCCAAAAATCATGTCCGACACGGAGAGCAGCGGCAAGGGTGGGGAAGGTCCACTTTGTATTGAAAAACCGTGGCCAGGATTAGCCATGAGCATTTGGAGATCCCCGGAGAGATTCAAAGAGACATATTTCTCAGCGTATCCTAATTACTACTTTACCGGGGATTGGAGCCATTTGCAACGATAAAGGATTTTGGAAAATCACCGGAAGAGTCGATGACGTCATCAATGTCACCGGTACTGTAATTTGTAAATACGTAATTATAAATTGATGTCTATATTAACGCTTGCATTTTAGGTCATCGCTTAGGGACAACGGAAGTTGAGCATGCAATTGTAAGTTATTCTCGTAAGTTTGATTAACGCCAGTTGACTAAAATTATGTTTTTGCATTTAATAGCACGAACACGAACTAGTGAGCGAGGTTGCAGTCGTTGGATATCCACATGACATTAAGGGCGAAGGGATTTTTGCATTTGTCGTATTGAAACACACTGATCAGAAAGTTGACGAGGATTCCCTCTCGAAAGAATTCAAAGCCCTTTGTAAATCGAACATCGCTGGCTACGCCATTCCAGATTTCATAATGGTAAGAATAAATAGTGGAAGTAGTTGGCGTTTTATTAATTATTTGTAATTTATCCAGTTTACCGAAGGACTTCCAAAAACCAGATCTGGAAAAATGATGCGACGAATTCTTCGGAAAATAGCCGTCGGAGAAACGAGTGAGGCGGACATGGGAGACATTTCAACGCTAGCAGATCCATCCATAGTAAAAACATTAATTCAACACAGGAAGGAAATGAAATAGAGAAATCATAGTGAATCGTCTGTGAACAGGATTTTGAGTTTTTAATTATATAATATTCCATTCCACTGTTGGATCCGCACTTAAACAAATGAATCTCAGTTGTATATTCAAATTTAGCGACGGGATAATTTTGCCAAAATGAATTCGAAACGAAGTCACTACCCACTGTCATCTCGATTTTCAAAACTCAAGATTTATTTTCTGATTATTTTCAATAGAAAAATTAAAAATCTCCTTTGTATAGTGAGGAATATGTACCTAGGTGGGGATGGAGGCATTGACTTTGTGAAGTAAAAACATCGTTTGGAGTCTTGTAGAGGTAGAGGATGTATAGTGCCTTATTTCCTCTACACGTCCGTCTGAACTGAAGTCTTAGGTTTTTGCAAATAAATTGTTGAAGCGATTTTGATACCCTTTCGAAAATAATATTTGTAGGTACAAGGGGCCTTAATTACTCATTACATATTTAGCTGTAACAACTGCAGGGCACTGGAAGCAATATTTATTTTACCTTTACAAATAAAAGCTAGATAAAAATAATGCAGAAGAGAAATTCGTACTTTCCCTCAATGGAGAAACTCGTACTCCCAGGCGAAACGCTTTTTCGCGAGAGAAGAAAGCAAATTACTTCAATTTGGCCTTCGCTTCAAAGAACTCAAGTTTGTCCCATGAGTTTCTGGACTCTCTTGTCACATTTTACCAGAGAAAGTAGTTTGA
Organism: Pseudachorutes palmiensis; assembly: GCA_009869845.1. Lineage (NCBI taxonomy): Eukaryota > Metazoa > Arthropoda > Collembola > Poduromorpha > Neanuridae > Pseudachorutes > Pseudachorutes palmiensis. The sequence continues at coordinate 4,069 of VNWY01000748.1, read as the reverse complement.
TTAAGAGAATTTGTAATCAGAAACCAAATCTAACAGGATGTTTTAATTATGTTAGACAAACACGTGGTTATGGTCCATAAAAATAGACACAAAGTTGAATTACACTGAGATGACACAACCGTTTGTTTCTTCAAACCGTAGCCGTATTATTCTCACGCTCTTCCCATCTTGTCTGTCTCCGTCCATTCGCTCCCTCAAGGGAATAATTTAAATGTCTATTTCTATGCTGACGTACAGAAGGTAGATTGCGAAGACTACTTGAATTCCTTCTTACTGTTGAAGAATCATGCATCCAAGTCGAAACTCCTTGGGAAAGTTAACATAACATTTAGATGAGGTTATAACACCAAAAGTTACACACGAAAAGTAAACTGTTTCACCCTATTATCTTCTAACTCGACTCAAACTGTCAAATGAAATATCTTAACGTTCAAGATATTTCAAATAACTGGAGTCATCGTCGGACGGACTCACTGGGGTCGACAACAGGAAGTTTATACCAACTAAACAATTCAATTGGATTCTTACGTGCAATGCATGGGAGTTTACCCCACCGAATGACTTTTGGGTGGATAATGACAAGAAGGAAGAAGACGATGTCAGGAACTGAGAAGACGACTTCAATAAGGACTCCGTACCAGGTCAAGTAGTTTCCTACGAACTGGAGACCAATCAGAATCACACGTAGAATCCAAATTGGACCACTCATCAAAAACAATTTGGAGAACAATCGAAATCTGAAAGATGAGGGGTAAAATGATTTTCCGCTAAATGACAGTATATACAGCCGTTATCTTACGATTCCCGATGAACTCGACTCGAGTTTCTCAGAATCGCGGTTGTGGCTCGTCTGATTTTCTGAATAGTTGAAGCAGTTTGAATAAAAAGGCAAAGATTTACAAAAATTAGAAAAACAATGGGTCCAGACGAGTAAGGTGTGACCGAATGGTCGAACAAGATGCAATATGTCTCCGTTCCTCTGAAAATGCGTCCATCCATTTTAGACCATTGAATAACGCCATTTTATGAACTTACGTTTTAACATTGTTTTTCCCAATGAACCAACAGGTGGCAGTAATTGTTCCAGGTAAGATCCAAGTGAAGAGACAGTAGTACGGGATTCGCTTCATACCGCGGTGAACCGTGAAACTCACGTTCTCCATTTTCCTAATCAGACTCATCGCGAATTCTAGTTAAATATTTTCTGATTAATTGCACAATTTACCGAAATGTCAGAAACAAGTCAAAGTTGAGCATAGTCATCCAACACAGGGTACTTGTGTAGAGGAATTTAGTTGCAAAATCTAGTAAAGACAATCATGTTTTAGACCAAAGAAATTGAAATTGCATGGTAAAGAATTGCACCCAAGAAATTACAACCGGATTTCCTTTCATCCGCAACTAAGATGAAGATCCCTGCGATGAAATTGAGTAGCGATGAAGTTTGAAGGTAACAAAATAAAACCCAGCCATGGACATTTCGTTGAATCAAAACGACATTGAGGATGGCCGTTATGAAAAGGAGACCTGAAGTACCAATCCAAAGGCATCCTATCATCACTGCATACGAATATGGCGGCACCTACAAACAATTATGCTTCATTATACGGAATTTCCTATCAGAACCAGTGAATTAACCGCTTGATCTGTCGTGCAGTAGAATACAATTTCCCCTTCATTTCCATTACAAATGGCGGCTGCGTTGCTGATTTTCTCGAGACAAAATGAAGTTCGGAGTGTATTCCATTTCCCTCTGACAAAAACGCCACTTGTGGATTCATATTTTAGAATTGCATTCCCTTGGTCATTCCATCCCAATTCAAAACTAAAAATTGAGAAAATCCATGTTAAGTACATAAGGCTTTTGAGGGTTTATCAGTCATACGCTCATTTACCGAACAGGATTCGTCCAACACTTAATGCTGGTGAAATTTTTTAGGTGTTTGCAATTTTGGGATCTCATCGACGCATATAGTGTAATTCTGGAGATTCCTGATTCCTGGGAGAAAGTCGTTGGCTGTGGTGATAGGAACGGGTGACACTCCCGCCGCTGGAGATCAAAGCCTTCTTCGTGCCCACAACACTTGGGGAATAATGGCGTCGTCTTACACTTTCTCTTGGAGATAACAATCAGAATGGCAGTCTGAACTCTGATGCTATAAAAAGATAAGATGTTAATGATCTGGAAAGTTGTTACCGAGAAAATTGGTATTCATCGCATGTAAGCATGTCAAAAGTCATTTATGGCGGAGACTCAAGGACGAGTTTCCAAAAATGCACTCAAAATGATAATGCAGTGAATTACTTTATGAATTTAAGATTTAAGGCTTTGATGCCAATAGGAAAATGATTCAAGTTAAGTATGAACAAATTACCTGTCAAAGCAGTATTCATTTGTCGAATAGTAAACCCCACGATGAAAAAGCTCTCCATCCTTCCCAATAGAAGAATTTAATGTAGCTAAGGAGATGGATAGCTGGAGAGTGTCATTGCAATCAGGACGCCTTGCAGAGAACCTGAAAGATTTACTTTAAAGGTTGTAACTTATAGTTTTCACCATCATAAACTATACCTTTACCTGAATTTGTTCAACAAATTAGTTGGAAAGTAAACGTCATCTTGATAGTCCTCAGAGGAATTGCACTCGCCTTTATTTCCAAATGAAAACTGGGTGGGGCAGCAGGAATAAACGTTTATATAATTATCTTCATTACTAAACACTGAGCGTAAATGGACATAAATTATTAGTAACGTGGTGAGAAGGAGCATTACTTTGATGACCTACTCTTCCCGTAGCCCGAATAAAACTGAAGTTGAAATGACAAACGCACGTAACGCGAAGCGTCACTTTTCTGGAATCTGCACACTTTCTCCAGAAATAACAAGGAAAATATAAAGCTCCTTCCTGCTGCGTTGGAAGCTGAGTGGATTTAATGAAATTTGTCGTTTTAATTAAGAATTTAGACCATTTATAAAAGAGGTTTCCCGTGCGGAATTTAATAAAAGAAAGGAGATCTTAAAATTGAAGAATGCACAATCCATCGTTATAGCAATTGTAAACTGCCTTAAGTTGTAGATTGACCTAGGTCATTGACATTAGCTGCATTTCCCTCGAAATTTCATTGTTGATCGACGTGTGCTTGTCAATAACAAATGATTTGTAAGTTGGACGGTTTTAACGATCTCCTCACGAATGTCTTGTGTAGCATCACGTAATTTGCTTGAGCCAAAATACTGGAAAGCGTTAATAATTTGTATTGTGATTACCAAAGAACGCGGGCCTAGAAATTAAAGACGCCTGCGTTTCCTGTTCCCTTGACTCCATATTTGTTTTCGAAATCCATGACCTAGTAGTGACCAGGTAGCGACATATGTTCGAATAAGACGTATTTACGGCGCATCGAATAAAATTCCATCGTATATTCAAACAAGTCTAAATACTTTCACCTCCGACCCCAGAGAACGCAACAAAAACTGCTAAAATTAGTGACTATAAAGAGCATTTGTCTTATAAACACTAATATTAAGTTTCTTGGAAATCGCATTACGTGTAATATTTAATATATTATAACCAGTCGTTTCACCGGAATTTTTAATTATAAGAAACGTTTCGCTAAGACAGAAATAAATTTATTTTGTTTTACACCGTTGTTTCCGACATGTGATTTATTGATCTATTTTCCGAAAACGCTAACAAACAAGACGAAATGTGGTTTATTGGTCAGTTTGAGATAATAATAGCAAATAAACCATTGAAGAAGGATTAATTATAGTAAAGTTGTGTGGCATGAGCTACTTTATGCTGTCTATCATCCTTTTATAACTCAGGACGTTGGATTTAACGTAATTAGTGTGCTGCGCACGCACGCAAGTGCGACTATGAGACTTGGGGCAAGCAAGACCCCTGGAGGTCATAGATTTGTTTTAAAATTTGAGTGCGAAGGATAATTTAGATTAATATCAAACTAACATTTACTTTGATTTACACCAAACAGTCTCCGGCCATCGCCAAAAATGACGACAGGGTCGTCGGAAAGGACGACTGAAAGTCTTGGATTTCTACGACCCT
>VNWY01000747.1:0-30456 GCA_009869845.1 Pseudachorutes palmiensis | reverse complement strand
TATACGTACAGGTCCACAGATGTGACTTTGACATAAGGAAATGTTAGAAAAATCCCACTTTTGGAAGAAGATGGTTCGTTGACACTTTGGAAGTTGTTGGTGTGACATGGACAAATTGGATTTGGTGAAAGCATTAAGGTCGAGACCTAGGGAGCTCTCCAGTAAATCATTTTAAACCTTTGGATGGAATTCGCCCAAATGGTTGATGGTGGGATTATAGAAGGCGACTGTCGTGATGAATCGCATCCTCGTGAAGCGAGAAAGTGCTAGCAAAGTTTTGAATTATGAAGAGCTCGAGCGAGCCAGCGTTGAAAACAAATCCCTGCTGAAAGGACTTATCCAGGTGAAGAAACGGATGATGAGAAGTTGCAAGCTACAAAATGAGTCCGCCCATGACGACCACAGTGTCTGATTTAAGGCGCCATTTTACTCAACACTAGGCAGACAAGGGAAGGAGTTTTAGATAGGAAGAACGTGAGCTGGAAATCGGATTGGACGGAATCCTTCGACAGAGTCTCTTCTGTATTTACTTTTACTCTTCCTGCTGAGCAAGGTTTGAATATTATGAACTCGACAACCTCAGAATCCACTTTGGCCTTGTGTTTGTAATAAGTCCTTCTTTGCCTGGGCTTGACAGGAGAAAAGGAAAGGCTTCCCAAAGGCTCCTAGCCAAAGACATTCCTCACAGATTTTCTCCTTGAATGATTTTATTAACAGAAAAAGCTCCGTTTTTAAAAATCCTGGAGAAAACAACGTCTCTAGGGGGCAACTTTATACAAGCTTGGAGGCTAAAAGAAGCGTGGGAACACTCAAATTTATGCAAATTCAATTAACGGGATTCTAACGACTTCAAATCCCAACGGCGACACGCAAACGATTATTAACCGCGCTCTACCACACAATATTTCAGACAAAGTTTCAATTTGCATATACGAAGTATACACGTTTTTCAAAAGAGATATACGGACAGTTGTCAAAGGCGCCGCGCCAAAAGCGTTTCTAAACTCCAGAAAATAATGGAATCCAAAAGTAACTTTGCACACGCACTCCCAGTAGCAATTCTGCTCACATGCGTCTTTTTTATATAAATGAAACTTAAAGCTAGAATGAGAATTTTCTCTGAAAGCGGGAAGGCTTGAATGGGTCCTTGGAGACTTTCATTCCCTTTTGTGTTTTCCGCTAATGGGACTTTGGCCAAAAGGGTTTTAAGATGGGAATCATACAGGTCATGAAATGAAAATGGAGGGTGGATTTTCAACTCCCTCCCCAGTTTGTTGACTCCCCCGCGCACTAATTTGAAATAGTTTCGTCCATGGTCAGGCGGTGCCAACAGACTGAGCTGAAGATTAGACAAACAAAAGGAAAGAGGAAATGGGCGTTAAAGCTCCAATGTAAATAGTACACTGACCCATTTTGATACCGAGAGGCGCCTCGGTTTGAATGTTTACAACCATCTGCCGCAGAGAATCAGGAAGATAGGGAATGGCCATAAGAAGGAAGATAGTGAAATGGCCTTCAAGGGAGCACGCCTTGTTTATGGATCAATCGAACTTCTCCGCTTCCAGACACATACAAAGGGAAGGGCCCACTTTAAATCTTAAGCAACTCCAAGAGTTCTATTGCCCCATAACTCTCAGCATCAAAAAGATATGGTAACACGAATCCAAAAACTATAGGCCATATGTACGTTGCACAGGGAAGTTCAAACATGCACGCAAAAGCCGACCACAGCCCTACCACGTTGATTTATGTGAATGAAAATTTTAGAATGGGAACTCAACCGGGCTTTCCCCATTGTTTACATTGAAGAAACTTATGAAAAGTTTTTCCTTTCACCGCACATACACACGGGATGAAAACTTGCAAACAAAAACAGATGGGTGAGATGCCAGTTCCCACGCCATAGACGCCAGATTATCAGCCTCTGAGCATGTTTAAAATCTTCTTTTGTCTAGCAGTCCACACTTGACTTTCATTTTTAAACTAAAAGCTGATAAAGCATAAAGCGATAACAAAGTGAAAGCGTTGATTGTTACCTGAAGGAGCAGAGATCCATCTGGGAGGACGATTCGAATGATATATCTCCGTCCAGAATCCCATCGTACAACGACATAGACATCCTCCATTTGCCAGTAGGAAATTGGTGTCGTCAGGGAGCCGATGGGCTGTAAAAAATCAGAAAAAATGATTCTTTAAATGACCGAGTTCTTGGAACGGGGCTACTATGTTCTTATTCGGAGAATGAAAGGACTCAAATGACTCTCCTACGTCCGTATAAGGAATCAATATGGCCTTCTTTTCGCGGTAAGGAATCGTCGAAATCACTTCCTGCCTAACGAAGCTGAACAAACGCCCTTTATCGGCACAATGCACGTCTTCACTCAATGGAAATAAACGTCAATAGGACTGAAGTCCTTAAGGCGACTATTAAAAGAAAACTATCGACAAAGATCAGCAAGGATGCGAGGAGTGGCGGGAAAAAGACAAAAACGCCCGCCACTTACGTCTATAGGCTGGCCAGAAGTTTATTTAAAAGGAGAAAGTTGGAATTAAGAAAACTTGGAGAAAACCAAATTATGGGAACCGGGAGTTTCGGAGAAAAAGGAAAAGTTTTGTAGAGGCCTTGTTATTATTATTTTCTAATTTTCCCAACCACTCAACCGAAACAAGAAAATTAAAATAATGGCCGCGCATTTCGTAATCCCTTCGCATTTATTTCTCACACAATTCATTTGCTGCTGCTTCTCCTTTTGCAAAACTTTCTTATTGAAAGAAACTTGTGCAAATTTAAAATTGGAGTCAGAATAGGCCCAGTATACACAAATCTTGAATAAACATTAGTTTTCTGGAGGAGAATGAAAATAATTCCCTTTTGCCATATATATTTTTTCTTTTCGAAAGAAAAAACTTTGTTCTGGGCAGATCAAAGTTTGTGGGCTTGTTAAGTAAATATAAAGAAAAAAAAGTTTGGATATCATCATTTTTCGTTTTTTCTTTTTTAATTCCCAATCGGAAGCGGCAGAACTTCTTGTAAGATGTAAAGAACATATGCAAAAAATCTTTTCTGTTCAATGAAGAGGAAATGAGGATTTAAACCCGCATTTTCCCCTTGATGAGGCTACTTTAGCTGAATGATTTTGAATATGGAGGTTTACTTCATGAAAGCTATTACTCACTTTTCCTTTCAAGAATGATGAGGATGCGTCTTATGTACACTTATAAATCAAATTCGGAATCATCTCTTCAACCTTGCCACTGCCACAAATCCAACTCCATTTTTCAGAAAAGAGCCAAAAATCTTAAAAGCTCAACTTGCAAAAAAGGACAAGAGATTGATCACTCTATACGCGAACATGGAGGAAAGTTAGGTTCAAATCTTCCCTCCCTTTCATCTCATTTTTTGGAACGGAACCAACCAGTAGGGAAATTATGAGAAAGTTTTCTTTTGAATAAATTCCCTTGTTTATTCTTACTTTTTCAGAATACTCAAAAGATTCATCAACCAAGTCCATCAATATAGGTAGAACCCGGAAAAAGAAATAAATTGGAACTTTCTTCAAAAGTGCTTTCTTCAATTCATAAAAATCCTTTTATCTTCTTTCCCTCCGGGAGCGTCAACCTCACCCTTTAGAATCTCAGCTAATTTCCATGACGCTGGGTTGTGAGCTAATAAAGGGAGGTACACGCAAACGTAGCCTTTGACCTCTTGCCTTTTTAAGACTTTAAGACTCCAAGATCACAAGGACCCCTTGTTTACATTTTAAGAAGAAGATGCTTGTGGTAATTATGCGATTGAATTCAATTAAACTTTGGCAAAGAAAGTTCTTTGAAGTTTCTCAACTTCATTTTGAATTAAATTCAACTTTCTCACGGCTACGGGGGAGCAGCACTTGCGCCAGGCAGTAAAGATCCACGCGACGTTTAATTCTTTGCAAAACTTTCAAATCATTAAAACCTATTCGGCTTCTTCAGTTTAGGCACTGGAGCAAACGAGAGCCAAAGGAGGTCATGAAACTTTGGTCATTATCAACTTCACACTTGTCCTTATATAAGGGAGAAAAGTCGGGAAAGTAACGAGCTACAATTTGTGGAAGATGATGATCACGTGAGTAATTGATCTGAGCTGGAAGCATGAGACGTGTGTAATCGGCATTAGGCACTTCCTTCGAAGCCTGATCAATTCTCCATTACAGTGGTATATAGTGGTGACAGTGACAGCTTGAAAAAGTGCAATCCTCTTATCGTCTCGATCCCAGCTTGTGTCGTGTCCCTTAGGTGCTGGTGAGACCTGCTGCTTTTCTCCAGTTCGTGTGCTGTTCCAGCACGAGACAAAGGGGATCATCCCATTAGCTCCATTTAAAAAGTGATCTTTCCCAGAGGAAAACTTGAACGTCCACGGACGTCAATTTTGTCACTTTCTCCCAGCCCCTTTTACTTACAGCTCTTCCCCTCAAACATGCAAAATGGCAGAGACAAATTCTAAATTCCGGCCTGAGGGTGAAAGCCATTTATTAATCAAACATTTTCCAATTAAGGTTAGAATAGGTTAAAATTTATAAATCTCTCCACTACTAGCGCAAGACAAAATGCTTTGAAGTAGTTGAACATGCAGTGTATATATGCTTAAACGACTAAACTTTATTGCGAAAATGCAAACTCCTGATTTTGACAGTTGACGAAAAGCATACATCCTGTTCCTGTTTAGTTTCCAAACATCTCTTATGCAGTTTGTTTGAAAGTTCTAGATAAGCTATGCAGACACAGGCTTTTGCACTAGAAATTCTAAAAACTAGAAATTCATTTCAGATTTTGGAGCATAAGAGTCTGGTTTTTGAAGTGGGTAACTTGTAACTTTAATTTCCCCTATCATTGGACGAGGGGAACTTCCGCGCCGTGTGTTCCAGCCGTAAGTGGTTTGCCATTAGACATGAATGAATGGGTAATGGACGTGTGGTTGGATCGATTGCTCTCCAGCAAAAGCACTGACAAGAAGACCCTCCCAAGATCGTTTCGTGTGCACTGTTTACAATGGTTGGCGATAAGGGGAAAAGCATTAGAGTCAAAAGGAAAGTAAACCCATTGTCCTTAATGGGCCAATTGGAGGATCAAAGTAAGCTCTGTATGCACTATACACGCACTTTTAATTATTCATGACCAATCACGGTTTCTTACGAATTACCGAATGAAAGATCAGTCAAATCAAAACGAAAAGTACCCAATGAACTAGACACGAAGGCAATTCCCCGGACTTTGGCAAAGTAGGAATAAATTCATCTCCTAGTTCCAAATGTCATGCTGATCGAATTGGAATGAACTCCAATCCCATTAAGTTTCTCCATCAGATCCTTCCTCTACAGATTTATGCAGAGAGAGTCATCATCCTACGAAATTGAGTTTCCGAGATTTATGACATTCGGGGACCTTATGTGTCTCATTGGAATTGGCAAAATAAATTGGCAAATCAAACTTCCCTCCCTACCCTTTCCATAATCAAGGAAAAGTAAGTTGAAGCTATAAAAACCCACTTGAGATGATTTCAGGAGGGATTGGCAAACTCCTTTCATTATTAACTCATTGCCTGTCATCGCCTTTTCCAATGTCGTCATTATCGGGAATGTAGCGGAGGTCACGTGTGTCTAAAAGCAGTATGTCGTTAGAGCGTAGAGTTAATCTCCAAAGCTCTTTCAATTGCTTTCTATTATTAGTTTGACGGTCTTAAGTATATATGTTCCTTTTAGTCCAAATTGTAATGACTCCATTTCCGAAATCAGGAGCAGATGCTTTTCCCCGGGAGATTTCAAAAGCCTTCAAATGGCAACAGGCACACAAACTTCTCTTGCTCAAGAGTAATTAAATTCAACAGAGCCCCAAGCGGATTTAGCATTGAATGAGTGACGCGCAAAAGGAACACTTAAAAGAAGTAAAATAACACCAAGGGAGGAGAAGGAAAAGCTTAAATCCGATTGGGTGGGGAGAACTAATTACCTTTAATTTAATTACGTTTCATTAGTTTAACCGAGTCCCTGTGGTTATGATGGAATTAATGGAGGAACATCCTTCCATCAACATCCAACTGCGGACTCGGGATTCAATTAAAATTAAACAGGCTTCCCACAGAGGACAAATTATAATCCGAATCCGGCAAGAAGCTTCGCTTCAAGGAGGAAAATAAATTCAACGGCCATCCCCGGGTTTCGAATATGCAGAAAAAAGACCAAGCCGGAGTACCTGGAGCTTTAATTTTTCTTTATATTCTTAGGTTATTAGGCTATTAGGCTACTTGGAGGTGGCGCTATACTTGGAAGGGAGGCGGGCGTTTTCAAATTGGAGACATCATGAATATTCCCTTTGACTATGCTCTGGTCAGTGTTCACTGGACATGTTCTGATTTTTATGGCATCTGACAGAATTTTAGAAAAATCGTCACTTTTACTTTCATCTCATTCAAAAACTTCGCACGCTTCTCAGCGGTGGTCGGTTTACAAAAGTGCCGTTTCGAAATTTATTCTAAATCTCGCACCGTCGCGGTCCCAACTATTAGGCTCTGACCTACTATAACAGGACAAGGGCTCGTTAACATCAACCCATTCCTAATGTACTCGCCCAGTACAATCAAACATGCTTTCTCCAACACAAGAAAGAAATTCAGACACTTCTAGCATAATAATTTAACACGGTAGTGCGGGGAAAATACAAAAATGACATCTTCCCTCCTGTAGCTTTCGTATCTTGTTGCTGGAATTTGAAAAGAACATTTCCGGAATTCAACTTCTCCTGTCCCCTAAGGGGATAGGAGCCTTGGACTTATTTAAACATAAACTAGCTCCACACGTTCTACTCTTATATAATGCATTTGACCAGGTCATTGACCTCCTTTTTTAATCATTGATCAAAGATTGGTGAATTGTGAGAGGAAATTAAGAGTGACTTTGAGTCTCCAGCAGCACCGCAGGGGGAATTCATAATTGCACTTTGTGTATAATTAATTCCATTCTCCATCCAGAATGGGGAAAATTATAGCAGCAAATGGAGAAAAGTCCAAAGTGTAAGGCTGCACCGGAAACCCACATATACCGATAAGGTCGTTGCATCCTACGACTTCCAGACTTCATGTAGTCCAGGCGAGGCAAATTACAGGTTAGCCACTCGAACAAGAACTCCCGTACTTGAGACGGGAGGGTCAAAAATATATATATGTTTATACACACTCGGCAAAAATCGATGCATTATTTTCCCTTTTTTACTCTGAAAAAACTTTTTTTATTCTCCATTGTACCATGGGTGAAGCAGTGAAGCATTCTTATAATAATGATTCCAAGCAAGGCCAATCTGCACACGGACCAACCGGTTTAGCTATACTTTAAAATGCGCCACTAGAAATTCAATTTACGTCAGCAAACCAACTATCGCAACTCTTCTGAATAATTTCATCCTTGAAGGAAACCCGAACAGGTGCATTTCCTTTTCAATTAAAAACCTTAACCTTCCTTTTGTATTTTAATTAACAAAGTTAACCTAATATCATTGACACCTTTGAATAAATGAGGATCTGAAGATCCCATTAAGATATCAAATGGTGGCACCATCATTCCAAATCCTGACCTAATCCACTCCATTGATGCGTGTGTATGTCACTTGACAAGACTTCCACCATAGGCCATTAATCACCATTACAATATGGCGACGGGACTTGGTATAAATGCACGTGTGTGGGTAATCAAATGGTACTGTCCCAGAGGCTTAGCACACCTTTTATCTACCAATTATTCAATTATCACCACAGGACTTCCCTTAGTCCCTGCTGTCCAGCACTCCTAGACAATTGGAGAAGAACCCACATGGGGATTTTCACGTAGAAAACTACCTCTGAAGGAGCACGTGTGTGGCTCTCAGGCGCCGCCATTGACAATAAAATGGAGACAATAAAAGAGATCCCTCCATTCCATTGTCTATGGAGAGGGGGGATGACAAAGGACCCAATTTAAACTCTTTTGGTTGACCAGTCACACACAGACCGTGTGACATGACATGGGTGGCAGAATCAAAAAGATGCGCTTTGCTACCCGCTAGAATGGAAAAATGGTCATCTGACAATATATAAGGCTGGCGGGAAACTTGAACTTACGTTTGATCGGATCAATCCCTATATATAAAAGGGCCTAAAGAACAATTATGGCTGTAAAGCTTATATGCTTATGTACAAGCAAGCTCTGCAGGATTATCTCCATGTTTACAAAATCGGATTTCTTGAAAAAGGAAGAAAGACAATGGAGCCACCACAAACGGTGGAAGAGGTTCTCCATTTAATTTTATCCTCTCTGCTCTGAATCCAAATGCAAATGAATTCTGTCGTGTACTTTCACTTGACTTTCTCCTCCTGAAGACAAGAATAAGGCCCGGGTGAGCGGTGTCTTGTCTTTCTCCCTGTATATGGAAGTCCCTTGACGAAACCGTGTGTGCCGAGTGGTTGGAATTAACCCAAGGAACGACTCAGGGCTTAATCAATTAGACCAAAGGAACGGAACGCTTCCGCAGTCCTGGAAATCCAGGAATTAAATAGGGATCTTACATAGGCACGAATCCCAGTCCTTTTACTTTCCTTCTGATGTAACCCGCTGCCACCGCCGCATTTCATAATCCACAAAATTGAAATTGAATTTCATATATACCACACAGCTCTAGTCGGAGTTTTTGGTAAGCGGTCAGCTTGTTAGTAAATGTCAGAATTTAGGTTAGATCTCAGATCCCGCACGAATGGAGCTAATTTTAGCAACATTTCGCAGCTGTCAATTTTGAATGATTTGAAAGTAGGCGAGGACAGACGTCATTCCCGAGTAGAGGTCTTTGACTGCCCTAATTCCATATCGTACATTCGTCACTCTTGATCCTTGTGATTAAGGCACACTCTCCAACACCTCAGGATGTTGCTGACGATTGCCAAAAAAAAATCCTATTTGTCAGACTGATTAAGTCCAAATTCTAAAGATCCGCTTCCTGTTCTCCCCCACGTAAATCCTTTGTCATGTCGTGGAAGTAAACGTCCTGAGACAAATTAAACTTCACGCCAGCACGACCACCTTATCCACCTCCACGTACCTGTCCACTCTGACTCAACTCTAGGATTCGTTGAATCACAAACTACGTCCATTGCACACGCAAATCAAAATGGTGAACGCATCACCTGAAGTGCCTAATGATAGACTTCTCTCGTCAATATTTGTTGTCGATTTTTAAGAGGAAAAGTATGAAATTCGTGCCAGAATGCTGGAATATTACGTAGTTTTCAACTCTTAAGTTGAAGGACGATGGGAAATTAATTATGGAGTAAACTGTTTCACTAAGGCTAGGCAGGAGTCTTCCCGATTAATTATTCAGCCGGAATAAATGGAGTAATTGCCATTGTCTGGGGCTGTCATTAAACCTCAGTTCTGCTGAAATGCATACAAAGCCTCAACCGGCGGGAGGGCGCAGGCGCTCTTTTAAGAAAAGGAAGAATTGTTCCAAATCTCTTTTCTTATTTTTCCAACCCAGTGCTCCTCGAAGTCTTTGGAGTTGGACCTTGTGTTGAATGATTTATGACTGGGTTGTGTGACATTACTTAATCCCAACTTTATTTATTAGAACCACATTGGCATTTCCTCCTGTCACAAAAACGACTTCTACACTTGCCAAAAAATCCTTGCGGTTCTTCGTGCTAGCAGAGCTTATGTGATATAAGGAGAAAGAAAATTTTCAAACTGGCAGTCAGCCCCTGCTTCATCCATTCTTTTTCAGTCCAATTTCAAATCCACTTTTTCTCCTTCTTGAAAATCCTGAAGGAAAAGGATTCCATACTTACGCCAATTGCCAAATATCCTCAATTTTAAAAGAAATGAGAACTTTGATTGGCACAGGCATTTTCTGCTTGGGTGGCTTTACGTAAGACCACAACGGAAAGAACAAGGACAAGGTTAATGTAAACTTAAGTGAGGCCATTTGACCTCATGGAGTGTAATGTGCATGCCACAATGCAATCCAAATGTCAGCAACTTTGGGCTATTTATTTACAGAACAAAAATAAATCTGGAAAAATTTTACGATCTCAGCACATAATAGGGAATCGTAAATCTTGGAATTTCATTTAAGCACAACGCCAAATCCTTGGGTGATGATGAGCTTTAAGCATTTGAACCGCTAAAACTCGAGAATGGAGACGATACACTCCATTAAATGGTCATTTCCGAGAGAAAAGAGGGAAAATGCAAATTGACAACAGCCGTGTAAATAAATCTCCGGCATTGTGTCACCCGCTGTGTAATTTTAGAAATGACATTCAGATTCCATTCACTTGCCAGGAGCAGCGAAAAGAGGGAAATTTGAATGCTCCGTACCATGTCTAAGGCTGTAAACCTCCGTATCCTTATATCCTATGATTCATCGATCCACTTAAGCGGCTTAACCATTGGAGAGGCTTTAATTGAAAGAAGATGAAGGCATATACAAAAAGGTAATCCTGTTCCGGCCATGACCGCAGGCCCTGAAATCCTCACTACTACCGTGTCATTGTCACCAAGATTTCGAAACCACTGGCACCTGTTTTCAAAACGCGTTGCATATGCGAGGTGGATTAGTAAATAATAAAAAAATGATGACAAAATCCAGCCGTTGGTTAGCTCACCGTTTTGGACGAAATGCAGAGATCGCTGAGGTAGATATGGTGCGTCTCCCATCTCCGAAGGTATTTTGAACTGGTTAGTTTTGACATCAAATTCTGTCCATGTTTGACCTTACACACTTGAATATCCCCTTCGGTCAGAAGCTTAAACTTTGGGCCTAAGAATTGACAAGGGTTGCACAGTCCACCGCCGCCATTTTTGGTTATGTCACAATTCCCAGTGTTACTTGTACAACAAACATTTGAAGGTCCGGCTGCTCCTGCGACTGCTAATGACCCTTGTTCAGGCGAAGACGTCAATGAACGAGAGCTAGGTCCAACCACTTCATGCAAAATAGTTACAACAGGGTCCAGAGTCCCGGTATCACAAGAGTTTCTCCGGACTGTTAGCGGCCCGTTGTTATTCCCACCGGGGTCATTGACACAAGAGTTAAGAATAGGGAGTATCCCTTCTGAGTCTGTGGAACAGGAAGAAGTGAGGTCATCTGAGATTGACAATTGTTCCAGGGAATTGTGACACAAGGGAATGTTAGACTCTGAGCTGGACTTGCTCAGGCGGTGATGACGTTGTCTCCCGCCGCCGCCGTTGTTCAGAGGCTTCGCAGAAGAAGGGATCGGGATGCATCCAGAAGCGACGACGACATCACTTGATGTGTTCACAGCAGCTGGTGACGAGGTCATTGGAGCTGTTTGTATCGTTCGTTTAGAAACACTACTAAAAACTTTATTTAGGCCTTTCCCAGTGAGTCCAACTAAACCCAAGGAAAAGCCAAAGCTTCGTTTCCGCTGTAGTTCTGCTGTTGAATTCTTGCGACTCACTTCCGATTTCCGTCTCCCTTGGTCAGGGCACTTGCCTACCATCGCCACTTTTGAATCAGCGACGGATGACGGAGACCGAGGTCGTTCAGCAGAGACCAGACCAATTTCCTCTTCTTCATCTTTTGATGACTCGACGGATGATGATGTCGTCGTGGGGCCGCCGAAATATTCTGGATCCGGATCATCATCAAAGCTACTCAAGCTATTTTCTTCATTAGAGTCACCGCCGCTTGCTGCTGCAGCAGCGGCTAAGACGCCACGGTTCCCACGGGACAAGGACTCACTCACTCCTTCGTCTTCAAAACTACGAGTCGTCCCTTCGCTCATTGGAGAACCAAGCTTACTATTGGAAGTCGATGTGCACGAACTGCTTTGACGGAGTAAAACTGACACTGTTGTTCAAATGAGGGTCTTGTTCTGGTCCTACGGAAATAGACTGGTCACTGTCACTCTGCACAGAGACAAGGTCACCCTCAGGCTGGCCCATGATAATACAGAAACTTTTTTCAATAGGAAAATCCAGTTTCTACCTAAGCGTGTGTAGCTTCTTCAATGGTGGCTCTTCAATAGCCAATGAAATAGCGCCGACTAGCAATTAGCTTACTATATATAGTAATACTATAAGGTTATTAGCTCTCACTTGAAATTATAGTTTGCGTTTGTAGAGATTCTGGAAATGGCTAATGACAATGTCACATTGGTGATTTTCGAGTTAAACTATTTTACTGAAAAAGACGTCATGCTCACGTAGGTGTCAGAGATAGGGATCAATGATTAGGCCGTCGGTAACGTCGTTTCTCAATCCGGCATTAGAGTAAACACGATCGTATCATAGCGCAGGAATTCCACTGGCAAATCTCCCTTTTCCGGATTCCTTTGCCAATTATTTAGCTACTCTTTGCTTAAATCCAATATTCCACGATCCTAGTCACTGTAATAAACAATAGCGTCGTAGTTTTCAATTCATCACGATCCCTCAGCCTAAGGACAAAACAAAGGCTCCGAGTTAATTAACTTATACAGCACAATATTCACCCTCACGGACTTCCCAAATTATGTTCCTAAGAAATTGTCATTCTAAAGTCACCTTTTTGCTCAGCCAATGAATGGCTTCCATTAGAAATATCGCGTCCTCCAAAGGAAAGAAGAGAACTGAAAGCCACGTAGTAGCCTAGGCGTGTGCGTCACTAATTTTAATTGTAATTTAAGTTCACATAAAACAGGTCAGACTAGGAGGAAAATGAAAACCACGGACTGGGGGTGGGGTGAAGAGATTTCAAAAGGGGCGACCACCACGACGTCACTAAACAACCTCCGCCGGACACTATAACGCCTCTGACTGCGTTAACTTTCTAAAGTCCTGCGTCCAACTTGCGTAATAACAATAGCTTGTTGTGCTCTGGAGCTTTGGCCACGAGCTACTCCATCCAGGTCGGATTCCAAACTCAAACTACACTGGAGAAGAAGAACTTCCTCATGGGGTAGCCAAAGCTCGAAGCATGCGATGAACCACAACATACCCACACAAAGCAATGTGTGCCAATTTTTTGGCATTGCACACCACCACGTGCTCTCAGGCTCAATAACAAAAAAAATCTAAAGTCAATTGTCAATTGAGTGCACACTGTTGGAACAGTGCAGTTCATATAATTCAAAAGAACAAGTCCGAGCGCTGATTGCAAATTGCAACGCTCGCTCATCTCTCCGTCACCACAGAGTTTTATTGAATAAGTTATACAGTGGACTTTCGATTTTGTACACCCTTTTACAGTACAATTTCCGTTACAGGGCACTTTTTAGAGGTGTATAATAGGACTTAGTCCCATAAGGTCCCATGTTAATACACTTTTTTCATGGGGTAGCCAAAGCTCGAAGCATGCGATGAACCACAACATACCCACACAAAGCAATGTGTGCCAATTTTTTGGCATTGCACACCACCACGTGCTCTCGGGCTCAATAACAAAAAAATCTAAAGTCAATTGTCAATTGAGTGCACTGTTGGAACAGTGCAGTTCATATAATTTAAAAGAACAAGTCCGAGCGCTGATTGCAAATTGCAACGCTCGCTCATCTCTCCGTCACCACAAAGTTTTATTGAATAAGTTATACGTGTCAGTGACACAAAATAGTAGAATTTCCGAATCAGCGATTTTGAAGGTGTCGTTGGTGAACATTAGCATTCGTTGGCGAAGCATAATTTTTTGGCAGATGTCGAATCATTTTCTGCGTGGTTGAGGAATGTCCACTTTCTCCTCCTTCTGTCCACGTTCCATGACTTCCTCGATTTCCTCGATCCTGGAAAAATAAAAGAAGACACTTAATAAATAATGCTTGAATGATAAAAGTAATGAGTAACAAGTATAAAGGTTTCCGATGAAAGGTAGTGAACGTGACTATCTTTAAATTCTTGGGAAAATGACGAAGGCGGAACCGAACGTTGTTCTCTCTTGCAAAGATTGTATGTGCTATGTGCAAATTCCTTGTGTTTCTTTTCCAATGATGACGACGAGTGACGCACGGAGTTCTTCAATAAATTGTCGACAGCGACAGAACAAAATAACAAAAAGGTTTCCAGCGTCGTCCTACTTTCTCATCAAAAAAGTCCATTGGTAAGCGACAAAGTTGAACGCCTTGTCAAGGAGGCTCGAGAAACTCACAAAGGGGAAAACTAATTCAGTCCATCCCATTCATCGCTCTATCATTTAAACCGAGGACAAAAGTGCAGATTCAACTGAAAATTCAATGGTACTGGATGGCTTTGTGCGGTGCAGAGCATTTGTTGTCACGCGGCTTTAGAAAAGTTGTCGAAGAGAAATCAAGGCAGGAAGACGAATTCTGAACAAGATTGGATAAGGAGATAGAACACGATCTTTTAAACTTACGTCCTGGGTACTTTTGTCAAGAGTTCAGCTCCGGTCGGAGTGACAACAATGTCGTCTTCAATCCGTATTCCACCGAATCCTCGAAGTCTCTGGATTGCTTTGGACACTAGGAATTTCGACAACTCTGGATCCTCAAGAGCCTTATCCAGGAGCTGGAGAAAAAAGAAATAACAAAAAGTCCCATTTTAATAAAGGACTAAAAAGAATAATAATCATAACTTCACAACTTGAAGTTCCTCGTAGTCTTTTATCACTAAATTTTCATCATCTCAAAGAGATTTTAAGAATGGGTTTTCGGGCGAATATGAAATTCCAGAGTAAGAGGGACAGGAAACAGGGTGAAACCCTCCATAAAAGTTGGAATAATCATTCTGGCCAAGTGGGTGAGAAAGTCATAAAGTCACACACATGGTCCTTTATGCTCTCATTCCAAATCCCATCATCACTTTCATACTCATTTCAAAATGACCGCCAAACCGACCGTTTGGACGGGTAAAATGGCTCCCGTTGGCCGAGCAAATTGTCCTGGAGAGGAGAATTTAACTCACGTGGTCAATGAAGTAGCACCCGGGCTCAATGGTCAGGACCATTCCACTCTCGAGGAGGCGGGCAGTCCGGAGACTCCTTTGGCCAGCGGGCGTCGGGCGCATTGGATGACCTTCCAAATAACCACCAACATCGTGGACGTCGACGCCCATGAAATGTCCCAATCCATGAGGTTGAAAAACCGCACCAAGATTTGCCTAAGGACATTATAAACTGAGTCGAAACTTTTAATGGAAATTCAAAATTTTTAACTTACGGCTATCATGTCGTCAACGGAGCCTTGCAAAATCCCATTGTCTAGTAGACTTCCGAGCATCACACGATTGGCCAGTAAATGCATGTCATGCCATGATATCCCTATAACAGTAAAGTTGCAATTTAGCTTTTTACACCACCCCACAAGAAATTGATTTTTCATTTCCATTATTTTTATATCACTTTACCCGGTTTGACTTTTTCAAAGACAGCACGATTAGCCTTGAGAACGGCATTGTAAACGATCTTCTGATCAGCACTGAATTTCCCATTGGCCGGAAATGAGCAAGTGATGTCAGATGCGTAGCAGTAGTACTCTGCACCCATGTCGAACGAGCTGCAAACATTCATGAAAGGCGACAATGTAAGGACTCTGTGAAGAACTTGGACAGTGTTCTGAAGAGGATCCTTGAAACCTCTTGTCTCACCAAATGTCTCCGTCCCGAATAATTTTGTCATTAGGAGCACCGGCGTGACCATAGTGAAGAACCGCTCCACTCGCACCAGAGGCACAGATGCAGGTGTATGATACTTGTCGACAGCCACCGTTGTAGTAGCAGTAGTTCATGAAGATTGACTCGCACTGGTACTCACTCATTCCTGGACGGATCTTTCGCATCACTTCGATATGGGCTTTGGATGAAATCTCGTTGGTGTAGCGCAGGACTTCAAGTTCCATCTCCGTTTTGATGACACGGCACTCTGAAATCTCATGGTGAAGTATGGTATTGTCAACAGAGAATCTGTAAGGCAAGAATAGACATTGAATTTATAATTTCAAGATCCAATGAATCCATGACTCATTTCTGTGCTGTTGTGTATTACTTTGTGATTCCATCAAACTTGGCCTCCAATGACGCCTTCCCACTGTCAGAATTGACGCCATGCTATACAAAATCACAAGAATGGAAAAATATTTGTGACATTCCAG
The DNA here is from genome assembly GCA_009869845.1 of Pseudachorutes palmiensis. Classification (NCBI taxonomy): domain Eukaryota; kingdom Metazoa; phylum Arthropoda; class Collembola; order Poduromorpha; family Neanuridae; genus Pseudachorutes; species Pseudachorutes palmiensis. The sequence goes on along the minus strand of VNWY01000747.1, from coordinate 14,366 downwards.
TGTATTTTTTTCGAATTCTATTTTTGCTTTTTACCAGAGTCAGTAATTTGGCTGGCTTCAAGTCCGTCAATTTGTTCGAGAGCTGGGAACAACAAGTTCACAATACAATTCTCAGTAAGGCACTCCACTGAAGTATTTTATTTTTCCATTGCTTACGTCATCCACAAAGTGCACTTCGTCTACTTCGTATCGTTGCTGATACTCTTCAAGTTTTGGAATTTTTCCTAGCCAAACGGCATACTCGTCAGGCAGTCGTGGTACAAAGAGGAATGACCGTCCATCATCTACTCGGATTCCACCATAGCAATCAGGTTCAAGGACACCAAAAGCCCAGTGGAAAAATGACTCCTGTGAAAAAAGAGCATTTGGAACCAAATTCCATGAGAGTCCAATATCGAAATTACCTGACGAAATACCGGGCCGACATCTGAACAGTATCGGGTTTCTTCAGATCCTCCTTGGAGCAGGACAAGGTCACTGGAGTTAGTCTTCGGATTCTTTCGAAGCCTATCTACCAATCGCTTTCTGTTCAACGCAAACAGGGAGGCTGGAACGCTGAGGGTATGTTCCCCCAGTGAGTAGTAGGCAGATCGAAGCCCTGATGACATTCTCCTGGCAATGATTGACTGAATGATGAGCGTGGACAGGAACCAAGTGAGCAGTGGATTGAAAGTGACAACAATGGGATCAAAATGCTGCAAATAAAAATGATTATTTCAGTGGGGGGGAGTGTCAGTGTGGTGATGATAACTTTTTGCTTCCGTCTCCAGTAGCCTTATCATCTTCAAATAAACTGAAATTGCATACTAAAGTATCCATTTTGTTCAGGGTACTGAAAATGACGTAAATGCCGGAATCAAGAATAGATCAACCCAGATAAACGTCAAAATTAATTTAACATATCATTCTAGACAATTCCTGGCTCAACTCCATGCTAAACAGAAACTGCATTTTCATCAAACTAATGATTAATGATGGTTACCTTTGTACACCGTCCTGAATCGGATCAGTGTGGATCAGTATGATGTCAAGAGTAAGAGGTCAACCTGTTGTTGCTGTTGTGGAGTTGAATGACCTTTTTGATTGACAATAAAAGCAAATAAATAAATATTTTTCTCTAAATAAATTGCAATGCACATGCACGCTTTACCACACCACGCAGGGCTGGGCATGACAGCCCAGGAAAATAATACAAAGTTAACACCATAATTACTGTTAACTGAGCTAACAATTCTAACAACCTACCTTGGATTTGTATAGGAAATTCAACAGTTTAATCTTTGTTAAACTAAAATTATTCAATGTTATTCAAATTGATGGATTTCTACAGTGGCCGTTTCTATTTCTAATTATAACAACCTAACTTGGACTTGTATAGGAAATTCAACAATTTAATCTTTGTTAAACTAAAATTATTCAATGTTATTCAAATTGATGGATTTCTACAGTGGCCGTTTCTATTTCCGAAACGCCGCGAAGTTCAAAACGGCAGCACCCTTACTTGAACTCGAAAAGTTTGATGAAAATTGAAATAACATTTACGCACCTTAAATAAGCCTGTACAGTTGTTTTTATTTAGATTTTGTGCAGTTAAATTACTATCCACGGTGTGTTACAGCCTGTGTTCAATATTATTGTAGCGAAAACTGGCAAAGTTTTTTAAAGTAAAAGTCGAGCAGATTTATGATTTGCAGCCGTTGGGGAAATTCCTGTTCCGGATTTTCATTTCTGCTCGCTTCAATGAGTAATAGAACCCACGAAATCCGGTCCAGATAACACTGTCAGCATAAACCGTAGTCTTCCCGTTTACCACATACAATCCATTTAAGTAAGACTACAAAGGAACAGAACAACTGTTAACTACATTAAAGCACGTTTGAACTGTCAAATGGAAGGAAGTGTTTGATAGTGTACCCCATGACAAGTATCATACCACCAACCACCTTTGTACGTTTGCGCACAGCTGCCGCCTCCATAGGTGTCATTGTCTTTGTCTTTAGTTGAAAACTTCATCCCATTATGCCGAATGAAATTGTCCCCTGATCAAATAAAATAACTTCAGCTCGAAACAACATGGCATATGCGTAGTGCTAATTTTACCAGCATTGCCGGAGTAATTCCCAACATTTAACTTGTACAGTTGATCAGCATCTGCAATGTCAAAGACATTGTACAGTGCATGGCGTGTCTCTCCTTCCCAGTCTTCAAGATCACATCGTAATGTCTGATCAAGTCCACCTGTTAATGCTGCGATATGCGACAATCCTGAAAGGGAAATTGGTTGTTTAGAACCAATTCCTAGTTGTTAGTTGATCGATTTATTTTTATTTCCATTTCCACCATACCACCATTACCTGCACTGCATTTGTCGGATTATCTTCATCCGGATAGATTGCATACTGGCCACTGCGAGTTTCGCCTTGTCGTTGTAGTTCACAGCAATCCTGTGCCCCCAAAATAACCGCAGCTTCACTGAAAGCTATAATAAGAAACAGTAAAACTGTTTGGAAACGCATGATTCTTGTCTTCTGCTTGTTCAAAAATATAGAATCAATCTTTCACATGCTACAGTTTATAAAAGCTGGCTACATGATGTTTTTCAAATTATTATCTGAAAACACAATGCGACGTTTATGTCAAACTGATAGGCCAAATTGGTTTTTTTAATCTAGCATGGATGCAGCTTGACGTATGATAGCGTACTTGAAAAATTGTATTATCAATTTAATTCGTGTGACCTACTTTAAAACTTTGTTCCGTTAGCCGGTTCATATTCAATTTACTTTAGAAAGACGGTTCCGCTCGGTATTTCTTCGGCAATCAACCGTGATATGCCCTCAAGTTATTTAATATTCAAGAACGGTCAAAATCCGGTTGATTAGAGCTAATATATTCGTTTCTGATTGCTTTTTTTTACCGCGTGTTATGCGTGCTAAACATTTTATCATAGTCAAATGTCAAAAGGAGAAAAGTAAATCGTATTAACTTATATTAGTCAGGAAACATTTGTGGTAGATAATTTTTTAAAACGGTTTCAAACCAGTTTATTAGAATCATTTGATATATTATGTTTTTGGTATTGGGACTTTTGGTATTAAGATGAATGTGGTAAACAGCCTTCCGGAAAATTCCTGTTCCGGACTTTCATTTCCGTTCGCTTTAACGAGTAGTAGTATCCATGCCAGTTTAGCCAAACAGCACTGTCAGCAAAAACCGAAGTTTTGCCATTCACAACATACAATCCGTTTAAATTAGACTAGAAAAGGAAATTAAATATTTCAAATATTGAACAAATAGTGAATATTTTCCCTTACCTCATGACACTTAGCATGCCACCAGCCTCCTTTGAATACTTTTGCGCAATGTCTTTCATCAGTGTCATTATCCTTGTCCTTCGTTGAGAACATCATTCCATTGTGATGATGAAAACTATCCCCTAAACAAATCCACTTTTGATCTTTCTTTTCTTTTGATTTCAGAGCAACAGAGTGCACAAATAAATGATTTTACCAGCAGTGCCAGAATAATTTGCGGCATTCAACTTATACTGCTCTGTCGCATCTGCAATGTCAAATACATTGTAGAATGCATAGCGTGTTTCTCCTTCCCAGTCTTCAAGATCAAATCTCAATGTCTGATCAAGTCCAACTGTCAATGCTGCAATATTCGATAGTCCTGGAAAAGGAATCAGTGGTGTTAATACACTCACAAAAATGATCGAAAGGTCCAGTAATGTGCGTATTATTTTATGAGTTAGTGCCGTATTACCTATCCAGTGAGAATACAGTGGTGATCCAAATCCAGTTTCGTAGCTGTTCCAATTACGGTAGAAGCGTAGAAGTGGACCCTTTACTTCTTCTCTCCTTTGAATTACGGTCCAACCTCCACCAGCAGTTTCAAAATCACAAAACACCTGAATTTGAAGTCAGTGTTACGAACAATCAACTTTCAAGCCTAGCGTGAGGACAGGCGTGTGCAAGACGAATTTCAGATCGATGCCTGAATATTTCCCCCATACTTTCGCCCATACTTAATGTATTTACAGCATAAAGCTGTATTACCTCTACTGAATTTGTTTTATTATCATCATCCGGGCCCGGGTAGATAATGTACTGCCCGCTTAAAGTCGTCCCTCCCCTTTGAATTTCACAGCAGTCTTGTGCACACAAAATTCCATTACTGAGAGCTAGAATGAGGAATAGCGAAACAGGTTTGGAATCCATGAGGATGGCTACTTGGTAGGTTAGGAAAAATATTCTACTCAGGAATTACATATAAACTATGGTCTCAATGACGTCTTTATGAATCTGATGATAATGTCACAACAATTTTGAGATTATTAGCCAATTGAACAGTCAAGTTTCTCCACCTGCAACTTTGGAGAATGTCTGGATAAGATTAAAATTCTCTATGTTCCATTCGAAACATGTTCTATCAGTTTCATGTAAGTGCGTCAAATCCGACAAAGTTATTGTCCACGTAAAGCTTATGTCCACCTAAAAAGTATCTCTTTATACTCACAATAAATTGAAATTCGGTGTAATACAATAAGAAGTTTTAATGCGTGTCCTTTCATTTCCAACGAATCGGCTTTCACCGATTATGTCTCTGACGCTTTCTATATTCAGTTAAAGTTCAAAAGCTGTAACATTCGAGAAATCATAAATCGTACTAGAATTTTACTGAATACAAGAGGGAGCTTATCCAAAGGCTATATTGGGGTCCCCGATAAACGCAAGTTGGCCATCGCCATCGCGATGCAGAATGCACATTGAGACTTTTTACGCAATCGCAAAAAGTTTGATCGATTTTCGGTGAGTAGAAAGGGGATAATCGCTGTCGCAAAACCCATCGGCACTAATAAGCCAAAAAGTGTAAACTGTTTTCAAAATCCGAAAACCGGCCAAAACTATAGATGCTTTATTCAGCTGGGTTTGTCAATTAACCAGATAATTAAATTAATGCGTAATTAATTACACAAATTAAGTAAATCACTGCGGACTAGCGTGACAAGCCCGTTGCGCTACTGCATGGATGCCTCACCTTATACGCTGCCGGAGAAGTCAAAACCTAAGGCTCCGGCAATCTAAAAGCTCAGAGGTCACGTTCGAGCTGGTTTAATTTTTAGCAAAAGAGCAAGTGAAAATGGGTTTCATAATTTTTGTCACATCGTTTCTGAATTTGCTTCCGCTCAAAGCATAAATGTAAAAATTTGCTGCTGAATTAAAAGTGAATATCGTGTCAGCAATCCAACCCATAATTGATCCAGCGCCCGACACTTGATTCGTTAGGCAAATATCAATAATCGCAATTACTTGACAAAGGAAGAACACGCAGTACGGATTGGAATTCATCCACAGGAACAAAGTAGTATTCGGCATCTCCTGAACCGTTACTTACAATTCCATTTTTCCACGGGCTTTGGCTGATTTCAACTGCAAAGTATCGCAATGAGTTGAACGCAAGTGAAAGGATTGTGATGCCTACAGTACAAAGTCGCGCGTTTCTATCGGTACAGAATGCGCGTGCTTTGGCGATCCATCTCTCCAAATAGATGAAGGAAGTTAAGAGGAACGAAGTAGTTTGAGCTAAAATAAAATATAAAGATACAAGATGAGTTCCTTTGCTAGAGATAAAATTATTTAGAACTTATTATTATAATTACAATTATTAAAATTATTATTTGAAATTAAAAAGAAAATTTAGATTAAATGGGAATGAAAACCAACCTATTCCAAACAATGTATTGAACGATCCAAAAACCGGGTAGTAGAGATAGACAGGAAGCAAAGTCAATGCAAAGNGAATGAAAACCAACCTATTCCAAACAATGTATTGAACGATCCAAAAACCGGGTAGTAGAGATAGACAGGAAGCAAAGTCAATGCAAAGTGAAATATTAAATTAATAACCAACATGGAAATCAAAACGAGTGTATCGGCTACACTGAGGTGTAACATGATTAAATGAATCGAAGAACGTCGTCCTGGTTTTGTCAATATGATCATAGTTAGGATGTTGCCTATCAGGCCAAAGCAACTAAACCCAATTTTCAGCCACATGCAAACAATGTCCACGTACTCTTCCGTCGACAGATAAAACCCATTAGACTTTGTTACAGGAATTGTTACGTTGCCAAGATTAGTGAGATTTTTCAATCCTTCCATATTGCAAATCCCTCACTGCTGAATTGCAAGTGTGCCTAATTCAGATTTTGATTCAGACGATTAATTCAGACTCGATTTGAATAATACTAGTTAATTAGCCGGCAACACAGAATTTTGCTGGTGTCAAATGAATCCTTGCCACAAAAATTGTGCATCGGTCTGGTGAAAATTAGAAGTTCTTAATTATAAAGGAGGAAGTATGTGAAATAATTCATTTACCCGTTCATTAGAAGTGTGTTCATTAGAATAACTTACATGAGGAAAACAAAAGCCGTCAAATAGCATACTGTAAAATCTCTAACATAATAGCCGGTCTCTCATATAATTCCGGGATCGGAGTCTAAAATGGCAGGCCTGCTGGATTTACATCGTAAGAGAAACGCAAACTCGGAAAGCAATGTAGAACGTATCCGCGTTTTGAAGATTTTTAACGCGTTTGAACCACTACGCAATACGCAGAAACCATAATAGCGTTGAGCTAAAAATAACAAAACTAAAAAACGGTTACGCGATTCTATGTGAACTATTTAGTGAACAAAACGCGTACACGGATAATGCATTTACAGAGCTTTGTCTTCAAAATTCGGGCAACAATTCATTTCCAGTATTTTGAAATGAAATGTCCAAATTCAGAAGAATTTGGCCATATTTGTTACAAGTTTGTTGCATTTTCCTTCGAACTTTACGAGGTTTTTATTAAAATTGTTCAACATTTAGTTTGGCAGAACGTTCTATTGTCTCACTTTTGATGAATGACGATTATGACCAATCGGCCACAAGTAAATCATAGAATCGGGCAGTCACTAATTCCGTTTCATGTGCATAACACTGCTAAGATTAAGAATTTATTTTTCCTCTTCCTGTTAAACAGCATTACTAGCCACGAAAATCACATCGCTGGAGTTTATTAGTTCCGAATTTGACAATCAAGCACGTTTCTCTCCAGAAGTTGACAGTTGATCCGGAAATTTTTTTTAAATATTTCCAGATTTTCCTTAAGTAAAATAATGCAGAGGGTATTTCGACTCAGCTTTCGTCGTCTAGTTTTAGTATAAAACAGTGAATTCGGCCTCTGTCCAACATCGCGTTCCCAACTTTTGAATTTTTAATAAAAAACACAGTCAGATTAATTCCAATTCGGTCTCAGGAAATGGGATATTTAAATCTTCTGTTTGTCCTTGGCCTTTGGGGCTCAGTGTCGAACGTTGAAGCTGATTTCCCAGCCAGCGATGTAACGGAGCAGGCTTGCAACATGAATGACTTTTCAAGCTATCCAGTTGCGCAAGCACTCTTAAGCACTAATCTACTCTGGGTAATCAAATTAACTCAAGTTGCAAACTTAAGCTTATGATTTATTTTTTCCAACTGATTTTAGTTACTCAACGCACCACCCCACACATGGTATGCTTCAATGGGGAGTGAGTACTACTTCCGCTCTGTCTATGAATACTTTACGAATGGAGTTGCCACGAGTCAGAGTCAAATCGATAACATGAACTTAACAATTGATATCCTCGCTATTACCTTCGATGCACAAGTCTATGGAATTCATGCCCTTGGAGCTGGACTCCTTCTACCGAAAACCTTGTTATCCTTGGAAGTGCCCGTTGTCAGACTCACATACACCATAGGAAGTATGACGCGAAACAATTTAATCTACGTCAACTCATTTAAAGTGTTTGATGTTTTCAGCCCGTGTCCAAGTCGATGACAACATCGTTTTGTGGACCGACAACACAGAGAACGTTCTTCTATGGAAGTGTGCAGGTGTGGGTGGCACGACTTCAAGTGCACAAGCAGCTTGGGCACTGTGGACTGTGGGAACAAATCAAATCAATTCAACTGCTAAGGCTTATGCACTTAACATTGTGGGAAACCTTGGGTTCAGCTACAACCTCCCTTGTCAATTACATGTATTCAAATGCAGCATAAAATTATCCCTCCGACAGGTGAACATTTGAACCCATTGTTACACTTAGAATCATTAGATCGTTAGAAATTCAAACTTCTTATTTTGCTCTTTATTTTCCGCTGGAATAAACATTGCCGAATTTTCCATTACCACTCCGCGATTGCTGAAGTGGACTTTTATCATTATTTTTGGCCGTTTAGCCATATGAGACAATCTTGTTATAACTTTTCAGACACAAAGTTGCATCAATTATGTTTGAAAAAAGTGGTGGTGGAACAAAAAAGAGTTCAAGTTACAAGTGTTTCTCGATACCTCGGATGGAGAGAAATTGCTAAAATATTAGCTATTTGACTGCTCTAGCTGAATATCCATGCATAACAACGGTTTCTTTTTCGTAAATAAAAATGGCACAGGATTCTGAAACAATATTCCACGAATCTACACGAATCAGGAAACCACTGCCAAAATCAGAAACTGGTTTCTTCGTTAGCAACTAGGATACACGTCGTTATTCCGCTAAAGCATTCATTTAATAAACGAAATAAAATAATATTGTTCAAATACTCTTGTAAAACGCTATTCGCTCACCCACGTTTGACTAGGACTTTTTAATCCCAACTTTGGAGCAATTGATGCTTTCACGAATCAAAATTCTTTTATAATAATTATATGTTTGCCTACAACATACAAAATTTCAGCTTCTAAAATGTTGCATTAATTTGGATTTGCGTTGGATCACAGCAGAGAAAGAGTTCTACAGCCAACCCAATTCCAACAGTACATCTATAAAAGTTTATCACATAATCTACAGTTTTTGAAAAAAAAGATACACGAGTAGACTTAAAAAGGTTTCGTGGCGGTGATGATTATCTGGAATGAAATAAATGTTCGGTTCCCTTTCTTGTCCATTTGTTCTAGAAAGTTTGAGGCATCAAAGTAATTTTGATAAAACTTTTTTCAAAACCGGGAGATCCAGCCTGTTAAATAATTTCAACATAATCTAACTTTTTCGATTTGATCGAATGACGAAGAAGGAGACAGTTTGTCTATTTCGTTACAATGCTCAGGACAGGGTATTTTCTCATCTGTTTCTTACTCTTTCAAGGCATACTAGGATTACGGTTGCTGACAACTACTGACTTTCATAGCTGTACTGTCCATTACCTCATAACAGCAGTAATGGAAGCAAGGTATGCAGATTTCAACAACAATTTCTTAATTCTAAATCAAGGTCAATATCCCTGGACAATACGAGCTAGGAACTCTTCTGAAAAATCGACTTTAATCTCTCTAAGCGAAACAAAGACTGCCGGTGAATCATGTACGATTAACATTATCGTAGCGGAATTTTGTTTTGATAAGGTAGTCACCGAAACCTTTGGGCTACGACAGTTTGGGACTTCGTCCATTTTTCTGGCTCTGACAGCCGAAGAAATCGTATGTCCGGATCGTTTTTATAAATTCAATCTGGTAGTTGCGGCATTTTTAATTATAAAGCTAAATAAAAATGGAGACGGTTATACAAAGGCTGTCGTAACATCTCCAATAGACACAGCAAATCGTATACGCAAACTACATATTTTCAAGGTAACATCATTGACCCAACTTATTTCAACTTGGAAGGAGTTCAACAGGCATCTACACAATTCTAAAGTGGTTGTTCGCAATCAGTACACTAACGTAAGCTACATAATTAACTGACCTAAAGTTCTATAATTCATTATTGACCGTTTATAGGTACATGTAGGCGGTGACGATAATTCCAACTTCATGACGCAGCGTTGTCCATTTCAAGCAAAATTTCACTTGGCAGAGCGGAAAAAAATAAAATGTTATGCAGGAATAATTTTTCTAATGGAAATGGGAAGGCAATTTAACTATACGCTAATTCATCAAGTGAAAGAAATGGCTAATCAGGACAATTTTGCAAAGGTAATTGTCAATTACAATGTTGAGGTATTTTGGCATCTTGTTCAGGAGTTGGGATTGCCTTCTCAATACTTCCCAAGCAGCATCAGACCTTACTATTTCCCATACTGTGTTAAACATCTTGAGTACGAATCCTTTGACGTACATTTCTTGTTCAAATATTATGACCCACTTTCATTTGCCATAGTTTGTGTTGTATTATGTCTGAATTTGTTCAAACCTCTTCATAAATCCAAAGTCAAAATTGTCATAGTTATTCTTGTATTTTTTGCAAAGTCCTTGTACGAGTGTTACTTTTCTGCAGACGTAACGGTTCCTCCAAATCCCAACGTTATATCAACCTTACGAGAGCTATTACTAGAAAAGAAATACCTCCTGCGTTACCGTTATTCGTTTGAAATGTTGACGGTAGAAGGGTTGACACTGGAGGAATTGAACACAACTACAAAAAATTTGGAGTTTGAGTTGGTTAGAGGCAGGTTAAGACAAATGTCATTACACGACGATAGAGTAGTGAGTGCATACAAAAGATTAGTAGCACATAAGGAGACAACAATAACGTCCGAACGCGGAGTACACAGTGTAAAATATTTTAGAAAAGGGAACTCATGGTGTAACTTTGTCCGAGCAAAGATTGCAAAGCAGCGTATGTACTATGTTTTTCAAAGAGGGAGAGGGCACTTGCTTTTTCCGTATGCAGTTCGGTACCAGGAAGCAGGAATACTAGAAATGATTGACAATTACAGGGACTTTGTAATTAACCTGAAAGCAAAGAAAAATGTAGCAATTGATGATTGGGAACTGATGCAACCAGTCGCGTTTGACCTAATGGGGTGGAGGCTACTGCCGATATTTGCGTTATACGGGATTGCAAATGCAATACTTATTATTTACTTTGGATTGGAATTTACTTGTGGTAAATTAGAACGTGCATTGAAAAGAATATACATTTTTGTGCGCACCGTAAGAAACTCAAAGTGACTTTAGAATATTTGTCCAGTGACTTCTAGATATAAGTCTAGAGAGTTTCCATCTAAAAGCAAACGGATTTGTATAGTAATTTATGAGTGACTGAGAAATGAAGTTTGCATTACCTGCTGTAAATCACTATAGTAAAGTCGCATTCCCTTATGACCACGCCCTGCTGCTGAATTGGATCGTTTGTTACATGGAGGCTGTGATCATTTCTGCGGTGGCTGATCAGCATTGCGGGGGAGAAGTGGAAATTTTTACCCAGGTATCCAATCCACTAATGTAATCATTATATTAGAAGCTTCAATGAGAGAAGCGTTTGTATCTGAACGGTGATACATTTTATTCTTTTGTTTCCATGTTTAATAGTAAAACTAAGTAAACTAAAGCTGGAGAACGAAGAATGGAACTTACTAAATGAGTGAATTCTAAATATTCTAATAATATTGTTTTAAGTTGCTATTTCCAGTACTGACTACAATAAATTTTAACCAACCGCAACCGAAGCATGGCAATTTTGGATTTCTCCACCGCCTAGTATTATTAAATTTTATTTCATTGCCTCCATGTTTACAAAATATCCACTATATTGAAGTTTGGAATAAGAATATTCTATTAAAGAGTCTGTTGACATTCCGACGAATGTTGTCGTCCTTCGTCCATGAAAGTAAACTGTTTTAACCACAAAGGACGTAATTATTCAAATGAATATCCCTACAGTAGCCCCGCAGTAGTTGGAGTGCACTATTAGTGCAGTATAGAGTGCAATCCCATTAGCGGCCACATTAACATACAAGCCTGCACTTTCATTGATCAAATAAACAACACGGGCATAACAAAGTAGCGGATTTTTTTTTAAATACGTGATGTAGAGTGAAAAAGCGTAGAACAGATTATATATAGAAGAATGAAAATTAGCAATCCTGAATTTATATTTTGAACTTTCAACTGTTCAACTATTCAACTTAACTATGAAACTAATAATCACTAATAAACCTCTTAAATTCAGTGATTTTCCAACCAGGAATCCAATATAATTTTCGCGTGTTTCTATAGTGGATTTTAGGTAGTCTGCGCATGCTCTCTAGGTGGAAAAATCTGAGCCGTACGTTCAAATTTCCACGTCTTTTAACGGTTGTTGAATTTCATGAGGTTGATTGATCAGTTTCTACACAAGATTACTGAATGGAGGGAGTTGTACAACTGATGTAAAATGCAAAGAATCGAATTATCTTTTTGAAACTAATATATTACTTATAGCACTTGGAATGAAGCACGTCCGTTTTGACACAGAGACAGAGACTCATCAATTTATTATTGTTGGAAAACTAAATTATAAACTGACAAAAGCTACATATCGTCGTCGTTGTTACTCCGTTATTTGCAGCCCCCTGGGAAATTTCTATTTCTAATTTTCATTTCAGTGCGTTTTAACGAGTAAAAATCCCCACGCCAAGATTGCCAGACTACGCTGTCCGCGTATATTGGAGTGTTTCCATTAACGACATACAGTCCGTTCAGGTTAGTCTAAAAAAAACAAAATAAAATGTTAAATTGGAATTGGTTATAGTGTCAGAACAGAAAAGTTTAATTACGTCATGACAATTAGAGTACCACCAGCCGCCTTTGAAACTTTGGGAGCAATGTATTGTTTCATGGGAATCATTATCTGCATCCTTAGTTGAGAATTTCGCTCCATTCTGAATTTTAAAACTGTCACCTAAATAAATAATTGCGAAGGTGTAAATTAAATATGTTTATTACTGAATGTGATAATGTTGATTTACCTGCAGTGCCAGAATGATTTCCCACTTTCAATTTATACTGCTCAGCAGCACCAGCAATGTCAAAGAAATTGTATGTCGCATGCAGGGACTCCCGATTCCAATCTTCAAGGTCGAATCGTAATGTTTGATCAAGTCCACTCGTTAATGCTGCAATATGCGACAGTCCTGCAATAAATTCAATTGTCAGATTGCTAGTCTGAAAGTTTCACCAGTCAGTCAACCAGTTTGTCCGTACCAATCCAGTGGGAATAAAGTGTTGATCCAAATCCTGTTTCGTAACTTTTCCAATCTCTGTAAAATCTTTCGATTGGACCCATTACTTCTTCCCGTCTTTGAATTACAGTCCAACCCCCTCCTGCAGTGTCAAAGTCACAAAATACCTGCAATAATGTTCATGTTCGCATTTATTCATGTGTCCAATATTTCTTCCAAAATGTGTCACCTCTACTCCATTTGTTGGATTTTTTTCGTCCGGGTAGATAACGTATTGGCCACTACGAGTATTTCCTTGCCTTTGGAGCACACAGCAATCCTGTGAGCTATAAATAACTGCAGTCTTACCACAAGTCAGGATAGTGAAGACTAGCACTAGTTGTGGCAGCATTTCTAAGCTTGATTTGAATAATCTTGTATACCCTGTTTAAAAATTTAATGCGCTTTGATTCTCATTTTTATCCACACCAAACCATTATGACGTACATATTCCATCTTCCAGGCTTACAAATTCATTTAGCAGATTAGATTATTTATGCACGTCAGACGACCAAAGAACCATGTTATAAAGCTGTCATGACGGACCTTGTGGACTAATTGAACTGTTCCATTTACGTCATGTTATCATTTAATTATGAAGTAGCGAACTTACTTTATGGTTTTGTTGTGTCTATTTATCTGTCTGTCGACTTCAATAACTCCATATCTACTGGACCGATTTGAATTCCTATTTGCAGCAAAACGAACTTGTTGTGATCCTCTAATTAATGCGCTTTTGTTGAAGTCACCTTCCGGGTCAAATCTTAAGGTATAAAACTTGGGGTTGTCTCATAACATTAAAAAAGAACTCTAGAATAGTTGTCCCCCTGAAAGAGACGAACAACTTTCCCTTATGATATTTTGACCTGCGACCTGCTAGTGGAGCCCAATTTCGAAATACTAAATCAAGATTTTAACCTAGTTCTACACGCTTTTTCAATGCATATCACGTATCTATTCCGCTACTTTGTTACACCTGAGTTAATACGGTTTATTTTTTTTAAGTAAAAAATTCCGAAAAATTCCCTTCCTCACATTCATAAGACTGTAAATTAGGGAATTAATTCCAACCTAAAATTAGGCCAAAGTCAAAGGTTAAGAAGCGGTTGAAATCGGGCTGTTTGATAAACCTAATAAATCCTGGGAATGTCGTTCAGTAAAGAATTGTACCAGGTGAAAATGGAATTTTTTTGTCGTCTTGCACCACGCCTAGTGTAGCGCTAAATGAAAAATACGTAGAAACGTTATAGAAAACCACGTACAGCTGGAAAAACCGCACAAAAGAAATCAGAGTAGGAGAGAAAAATAGCATAAAGCACCAAAGCAAACGAAGAAGTAGCATTGCAA